>JAAXNX010001889.1:0-15606 GCA_036491905.1 Folsomia manolachei | reverse complement strand
CGTATGCACAAAGTAAATGTTCGTTAAGAGTGAGAGCCAAGTAACTTCAAACAATGAGATTTTGGCCAGTTTTATGTATAATCTAGTTTACAGCTTATGCACCTGAATTCACTCCGTATTTTGGCACTCTTGCACTAAGCTAGTCATGCAATGTTATAATTAGTAGGTGGACACCTGTTGTTTTGTAGCCCAGTACATGTTAGGTTGCATTTTATTAATTAAACGTATTTTATGTATTTAAGATTGAAATAGTTTACAAATAAGAAAGATGCACACCTTTGTTCAAATAATAGTTATGACAGGGATTGCATTTATACGGAACCTTCCCTTCATTGGTATTTTTGCAAATGTCGGTATTGGGCCAGCCACATTGACCTAGGTCTTTACAAAAAATTGTATTCGGTGGACAATGCATGACTGAGTCAACGTATGCGTCCGCCCACTCATCTTTTTGACAAGAATGGAAAATATCATTATATATTGGATCCGGAATTAGTCGGCTTTGGGGGATTTCACCCTGGAATCTGTTGCAAACATTGTTGGGATCATCTACAGGATAAGAATCACAAGTTTCGCAGCCCTCTGTGGAATTGTCTGGACAGTCTTTGATAGGGTTGAATCCTGAATTAAAGACAGTATCAGTACGGAGCATAGTGCAACCAACAAAAATATAAAATGTACCTGTGCAGATACAAGCTGAAGGAATGACACAATTCTGCTGTTCTGGACAAAACACTTGTCCGTCTGGACAAAGGTGGGTCGTAAAGTCCGACATTGGTGAAATTTCATCAGCAATGCATTTGTGATACACTTTACAATCGTGTGGATCAGGAAATCGTAGATTGGGATCCGGATTGTTGGATGGGCATTCAAAGTCTTTAACTATCCTACATTTTTTACAACAATCTTCTTCCGCTGGAGGCGATTCCGTGGAAGTTGGAGCCATTGAAGTGAGCGTGATGAGTGTCGTTGACCATGTTGAGGTCGTAGTTGGGGAACCTGTTGATATCGGGACTTCTGAGGTGGGAATAGGAGGTTGTGTCGATGTCGGGATTTCTGAGGTGGGAATAGGAGGTTGTGTCGATGTCGGGATTTCTGAGGTGGGAATAGGAGGTTGTGTCGATGTCGGGATTTCTGAGGTGGGAATAGGAGGTTGGGTCGATGTCGGGATTTCTGAGGTGGGAATAGGAGGTTGTGTCGATGTCGGGATTTCTGAGGTGGGATTAGGAGGTTGTGTCGATGGAACAGGATCTGTTATTAACGTAGTAGTAGGAGTGGGCGTGGTGGTGATTGTCGTGATGCTGGGGAGTGTTGTCGTGCTGTTTGTTGTTGTTGTGGGGGCAGAGGTTATGGTCGTTGTTATGGTCGTTGTTGTAGTATTCGGGTTAGTCGTTGTCTGAGGTGGGAAGGTCGTTGGGCTCTCCGTTGTAGGGCCTACAAAATTAAAATTATAAGGGTCCCCTAAACTTTGCCCATTTACTTCACTCTGTGCTGCTGGTTTACCTTGTGTCACATTCAAGTAAGGGGTCGTCATTTCTCCGCATGTTGTTTCTGAAACAAGCGATATGAAATTACACCAGCATTCTTGATCTTTATATAAATATCCAACGTTTCTTAATAATCACCTGTCGAAGGACAATCTGGGCTACTAGAGCAATCTGGACAAGTTGCACACACTGGCGGATCCGTCGTAATTGTGCTTGCCAAACTAAAGAAAACAAGTAGTGGAACCCGAGCCGGAAGGAATTTGTACGTCTCGAAAAACGCTGTAATCTCGTACAACCGTTCAGGGGAAATGCCCGGTTTACTTAGTAGTTCGGTAGCATTTTCGCTGAAGTATAATTTTCCAGTGACCGGATCAATTTTGAAAATATCTGATTCTGATATCTCGTACCGAACCTTTAAATTTGCATCTTCTCCCACTTCCGGATCCGGACCATACCCATATAGAAATTCGTCTATTGAAGTCGAGTAAGCCGATACAGAACTTGGTTTTATGGAATCAAGCTCAGTACCCGGTTGTGATTGAAATAGAGAGTCTACAACTGCATAATATGCTTTGCTAGAAAAAGTAGGAGGTTTCAAAACCGTAGAGTTTTCTCCGTCAGACATATGACCAAATCTAATGGTTATCAAGGCACTGGCTGAAAGACGTTCTCCCAAAGGACTTAAACTGCCATTGTTGTAAGCCACCAAAGTAAACTCGAAAATTTCTCCGACATTGAAATAATCACTTTCCTGTAAATATAGACGAATGTTTCGAACGAAATTGTTTGGACTTAGGTCAGTGCTTCGTGGACTAATTTGAACGATTGATGAAGAAATCCTTATAAGTTCTGGACGGTCAGTTGTAAAATTCATGTCCGCATTGAGAAAATCACGATCGGCGTCCGAAACTAAAATTGGAGTTTCAAAATTGAGTGGACAAGCTTGGCCGTGTGTGCCGTTGTAGCAAGGACCTATTTTAAATTGAGAGATGGATTATAAGTATAACCGTCAATTAAACTAGAAAATTAACCCATTGTCAAATTGTAGCCTGGACTGGAAAATACAGGGGGTTGAGAATTTCTGTCGGCGATGGGAATGGTGAACTCCACAGTTTTGCTTCTCCCATCGTCGCATCCCAATTGTAACTGAGCGTGGATGGATTGACTCCATGTTTCATCAATGTATGTTTTAGAAAAGGTTTCATTGCCAATGGGTTGATAAAGAGGATGGTCAACAATCAGGGAAAGTGTCCCATTTCCGTCCAATTCAACTCTTATAAAGTTCGAGGGAGTGACAATTATATTTTTTAACGATTGCAAATTCTTTATGGTCAGACTCCTACATTGAACATTCATCCATTGTAATTACTTAAATTTTACAACCCTTACATTTTACATTAATCGGACGATGAGGCAACTTACGTCAGTACCGTGCCTACTTCTGCACATTCTGTTAGAATATTGTCATCCAATGGGAGAGATACATGCTGCGGAATTGCACAATCTGTGTATATCAAATAAGTAATACCGATAATTCTACTAATTTTAAACAAATTTCAAATTTCACTCTGTAAAGATGCATGAAAATGCACTTACTCTGAGCAGCGGAACCATAAAGAAAACACAAACCAGTAAAAACGATCACTGCACAAATTACTAGAGATTTCTGCATTTCCGATATTTGCTGAGAAATTTGAAACTTGTTGAATGAAACGAATTCTTCCCCACCATGTCGATTTGGGGTAGTTCTCCCACTTTGTAACTATATGCTCAATAGTAGAACATACCACAAATTTGTCAACCCCCAATGTGGCTGCTATAATTGATAATTGATATTGAAACTATATGTGATATGCATATATACACATGTCATAGATGGTATCGCAATGTATTGATTTATTATCAAGTGGACATGAACCTGTTGATTAATTAGGAAAGGAAATGTTGTGATAAGAAATTGACAGTCAATGTCAAACAACTGACCGCCGATTATCAGTTAAAAAATTGCATGATTCATTACAATTCGATTGACGATATTCTGCAATTTTCCCGAGTTTTTAACAGGAAAATGCATATCGCACATGATTCAACGAATTTTTAAGTCTAAGGTCATTTGTTATTTATTTGACAGGGATTATAAATGTCACAAACCGTATTCAATCAAAAATTTGTTAAATTTAAATCATAATGATAATTTGTGCTCCAGTTTTTAGCATTGTTCCTCCAGAAAATTTTCGTCATTTGTTTCCTCAACAGCAGATATGTCACCGATGTACAGGGACTTTTCATTTCCAAGAACACGTATATAGCCCCCATCAGAACCCTACGAGAAAAATAATTGCAACTTGTTAGACTTGGACGAATGGTTAAACTTATTCAAAATGTTCATAATTGTTACGAACCTGGTTGAGCAAGGAGTTGGTCATGACTTCCAAAATTCTCTTTATGTCAAAAATTGAAGGGCGATCATGAGGATCGGGCGTCCAACAGTCTCCCATAATATTGTACCTACATAATCATATAATATTGTGGTAATAACAACAAATCAAATATGTTATTTATGAATAATCATTACAAATCATTTGATGCAAATTGTGGCCGAGTGAGTCGTAAACCCTTTTCCAGCCTGAAAATCAATACAGCTTTATATAAAAGGATATATATATTTAGAAATTGTTTTAGACGTAGTTTTTGTAACTTTAGTTTTACCTATCGACAAATGTTTCATCCCAATTCAGACCAGGATATGGAGTTTGACCTGAAATTTTTTTTGCTTAAGATGAAATTTCTTGCAGCAATTTAAACATTTGAAACTTGAAGCTTACCCAGGGTGAAAATTTCCCACAGGACGATGCCATAACTAAATATTTTTTGTGTAAATACAGTACATGTAAAGTAGAATTCTTATTAACTAATGTTATCTATACCTCCAAATGTCCGATGCTTTTGAGAATTTCATGTCCTTTAAAGACTCTAAGGACATATATTGATAGTTTTATAGTGGCTCGCGTAATTTTATAATTTTGTTGTACCTAAAGACATCCATTTCCTTCCAAGTTGAACCATACAAAACAACGATTATAATGATGTGGTGTAATTTAACTAAAAAATAATGAAGCTTTTTTTACCACGGCAGAGGAGCCTGTAATTTATAACAAAATGTATATCCTTTGCAGTTTCCTGTCTTTTTTGTTTATTTTTCATACCTGTGATTGCTTTGTATAGTAATAACTCGACACGTCTACTAATCTTCGTGATCTAAAAAATGTGGTAACGAAAAATACTAATCTGGACTGGTGAATTCGTATAAAGTTTTTAAATTACAGCCCGAAATCCGCAATTTTAGTAACTCTGTTTTCATCTAACAGGATGTTTCTAGTAGCCAAATCTGTTTAACGAAGTGTTATTCAGTTTGTATGAAAAATGCAATTCTTTGCAACTAATGCTAACCATACCTCCGTGGATGACCTGCAAGAGAAAGCAATAACGAATTGGACCATGGATGGATTTTTTATGTCTGAACAAAAATTTCACCGCCTTACCCCCACAGAGCTCAAATAATCTAATCCATTCGCTATTTGTGTTGACCATTTGATCAATTCTAGGGTAGAAATACGTTTGGCGTATGATCCTTTCCGGTTGTATGCATAATTTCCGCTAATCACAATCATTTGCATTAATGTTTAAGTCCAATCTAAATATAAATAAATGTCAATCACTATTTATACCTAAATCCACACAATTTCCCGTCTTTGACTAAATTGACAAAACTTGTGCGATACGTTCTTAAGTAGTTGTTCAAATTTCCATTTGAACAAAATTCGACAGCAATGAAAACCTCCCCTGCAAAATGTTTCATTAGACTGTTTAAAAACTAACTTTTTCCNTGTTCAAATTTCCATTTGAACAAAATTCGACAGCAATGAAAACCTCCCCTGCAAAATGTTTCATTAGACTGTTTAAAAACTAACTTTTTCCAGACTCCCAGAATAAGATTTGTCTGAAATTTACTCACTTTTTCTAATATTGTGTGTACATGCCCCAATTAAACTGACAATGTTATTGTGCCTTCCGATAAACGCCATTATTTTTAGCTCGCTTAGAAGTGCTTTATAGTAATTTTAAGTATGTTACTGCAAAAATGCCTTCATTACTGTCAAGTTAAAGCATACCTTTAAAATATAGGACACCAACATTCCGTTTCACTGCTTTCACTGCCACTGTAACACTGTCACCTTAAAAAATACTGAACTATTCAAATTAAGTACTCTAACGTAATATTATTTTCATCTAGATTGTCATTACCATTGTCATGCAAAACACTCCCTTTCATAACAACACCAAAAAATCCAGTCCCCAGAGTTGTAGTCTCATCTATATGAAGTAGCCCGCTTATGTAAATGAAGCAATATTATACCATTATTATACCAATCCTCAATTGATTCCTAGGTATTTCAAACGCCTTGTTGTACGGCAAAGCCAGTATCGGCGTGTTGCAGTCCACGGATCGTTTTGGAAGCCCCACGCCAAAACCAAAACCTGTAGCTCCATCCAAGAATTCCCTAATTTCGGTCTCAGTCAACTTTCGCAAGATATTTTTGGTTTTTCTATTTCTCCAAGTGGTATACCCAACACCCACGCCACATATTACTGCAATGGCAAAACCAATACCGATGACAGGAGCCAGGGGAAATGAGGATTCGGTTGCGTCACCACCACCCAAACCTGCTTTTCCTTTCAATACTTTCTCCACGGTGAAAGTCAGGATTTGCAAAGCACTATGAATGGAATCATTAACAAGGATACCGACAGAAAAAATGTCCCCTTCGTCACAAACTCTAAGTGCGTTAATTGTGCTATTTCCTGAAAAATACAAGTCGAGGGAATGTACATATCCATCCTGAAGCTTTGGGTCATTCAATATTAACTGAAAATTATCACACGAAACCGAGCTGTTCGCTTCTACACAGGAAACGGTGATGTTGGCAAATTCAAAATTAATGTCGCGATCCGTAATTTTGAGTGGTTTCTCGTTTAACTGGTTTGACCAAGGAAGAGTCAGATTGAAATTGTACAAGTTATCCGAGTCAAATTCAGGAGGGTAGGAATTACCATCCTCGATAATAACCATGAATGTGTATTTAGAAGATGTGGATAGGGCGGTGGCATTAAAAGGAGCACAATAGACACGATACTCGACTTCAATAGTTGACACCCAATTTTCTTGCCTGAATTGAGACAATGGCCGTGCGAGAAGAAATTCCAAAAATTTGGAGTCGTCACTGAGCCTGAGGTCGATAAAGGTGCCATTTATGGGTTCCACCAATTCCGCGGAACTTACATGGAGCAGAGGATACTTGCTATTTGAAAACGGGAAAAGTTAAATCAAATATCAAAAAGTATGGTTAAGAAACGCTTTGAATTGGAAAACAGTTATTTTAATTTATTGCATACGCCAAAACCGTCCCAACAGGAGAATCTAAGTGCGACTCAGAAAACGAGAATCCGCTATTTTTTATGCTATCCACCTGAACTCCCCACTCCTCAGTTTTTCGATTAAAACTTACAAATTCTCCAACGGCAATGTGTTGAAGAAAAGTAACTACAATTGTGAAAATAAACAAAGGCGACATTTTCCACGATGCTTTTAAACTATTAAAACTAGGATTGATAATTAACACACAGACAGAGGCAACCTGCCAAAGTGAAATGGGATGCTGGGGTACAATTTTAAAACTACAGGCTGAAGTTATTCATCCTGCGCGTTTTAAATTAAATAACATGTCAATTGATCGATATACAATTCGCTGATGTAAATTGCATCTATCTCGCGATTTAATCATCAATCGTCAACTAAACCAATTAACTTATCTTTAATCAGTGTCCAAATGCGAACACTCCTCGCAACAATAAAATATATGATGGTGTCATGAGCCGTATTTGATTTAACCTTGACTCAGGTTATTTGTATGAACAGGCGAGGTTCTTGTTCCATCCAATTTAGAAATGCACACACCATATCCTGTTGGAAGAAAGCTTGCAAAATATGTATGAAATGAAACAAACTGTTCTTGGTAAAACCTTCATTTTTGCATCATATTTTAGTAAGCCTGCAATACTGACAGAAGCTAGTTAAGTAATGATTTTGCTGACAGTTGAAAGACATTCCATTTATGTTACTAAAGCTGCGCCCACACTTTCGACACGTCGTCGAAAACGATTGTTTTTACTCTGTCTTGCTTTTTAAACCACCAATCTGCAGACAAGCTACTTAAAATAAACAGATTTTATGGATTATTCTGTAGCCGTGCAAAAAATTTGAAAGCTGCGCAATATTTAAGTTTAGTTGTAATTTGTAATGGAGCTTGATAATCCATTTGACATAATTGCGTTAAATTAGGCAAACGCCAAAATCTTAGCATTTGCGATTCAACAAATTCCTGTTCAACAGATACTTGCTAGTATATAAACGTGGTAATTTTTGCCTAATTTTTCAATCCACATCCCAAAGAAAGCAAAGTGATTTATATTAAACGAATATGGAATCTCATCCTCATCATGAGGATAACCCCAACCCTTGGAAGCGAAAAGCTCGAATTGAGCTGATTGTTTTTACCGACATTGTAAAATACTTTGAAATTTGCGCATGAGTGAAATTTTTGAAATTTTTTAAACATAATTCAAACATGCTTTTGTTCAGATAATTGCAACATTGGGAATAATATACTCGTCTTATCGCATGTTCACGTTTTACTGGAATTTGCAGAATGAGGACGTGAGTGATTTAATTAAAGATGGTATGAAACTTATTAATTTTAATTTTAATTAGATTTACTTAGAAGTGCATTTTTAAACTTTTATTTGTATGCTACAAGTTCATTTCCCATTCTACGTGTTGCATTGGGTGGTTGTCCTGATTTTGTATGCCTTCCAAATGGGAGCCTCATTTGTTTTGTATAGTGCAGTTGACCAGGTAAAGTTTTGCATCATTCAAAAAATGCAGAAAAAATAGATATAACTTTTGTATGTACAGGAAGCCATTGAGTCTGACCCTTACATATCGCTACAAAAATGCAATTGCTGGCTTCGTTGTTCACGTCTTCTGCTTGGAATCGTCGTTATCAAACTGAGCCTTCACCCCGTCATCCTTTTTGTTGGGAGATATTTCAACGTTTACACATTTGCTTTTGGATTTGCCGAATTAATTTTCAGGTGTGGAGCTATATTTTCTGTGAAAGGGTTTATAGAAGATTTGCAGCAATGAATTTCAGCTTCTATGTATACAGAATGTGAATGAATGAATAAATAAATATTGTGGAATTATTGAAGTCATTTTGGTGACCGCAGTCTTAAAACGGAATCATGACTTTCACCTGCTTTCACCTAATATTTGGTTAATTGCAAAATTAGTTGAAATACACTTATGTACGTGTACATAAGTGTATATTTAAATAAGTCACATAAGTCTATATTTTTCATCATGCATCGAAAAATCCAGGCTACAAGTTATATATATCGGTATAGGAAGCATAATCGTGAAATTGCTTCTGGCTCGCATCTATTCACACTCACCTTTTAAAAAGTTTGGCATCCATTGCCTTGCTTGCCCGTCAGTTCGGAGATGGTGTATAAAATTACCAGTTTCCATAAATCTTGTCGTAATATTTAGTCTTAAGTTGAAAGGGTGCCTTGATGGACTCATAAACATCTCGGTTTTATTTATATGAAACATGGCAAAATTTAAGTTTGAGATAATTTTCTCCCGTGTAGTTGCAATACTTGATTTGGTAAGACAAAAAATAGAACAATTTAAGACGGGAATACTGTTCTACTAAATTGTAACAAATTGTTTTTGCTTATGCAGTTCGTGGCAGTTACCGTGATAGGAATTGCCAGCTTCCAGTTTGCAAAAGGAAATAAACTTCTTGGTGGGAATAAAAGTGAGAGTCAAAGTAAGTGGTTGTCTGTAATTTTAAAATTTATTATTATTATTATTACACAAAAACTGCAGGCCATATGAATTCTGCTTTGTATTTAAGAGCTAACTCGGCTTGTATTGTACGCCTCGGTCCTCTACATTTTTCTAATGGTTCAAGTGGGAATGAGTATCAAACTTTTTTGTGGAGCAGGGAAGGTAATCATTGATATTTCTCTGGTGCATGGAGTTTTTTCCAGAATTATTATATTTTTTGAACAGATCAACTCCAAGCCGATTTACACCATCAAAGTTTTCGGATGGTGGAGGGAGTGGAGTGTCATTTACTTGATGGCAATGCTGCTTCATGCCATGGTCGTTTTAATGCTGATGGAAGACAGTCAAAGAAGACTCATTTCTCTGGGCACCTCACTCGCCCACGCTCTTCTTCGGTATGGACGCGTTGTGAATGCATATATTCAAAAAAAAATTAAATTATCTGAAATTCTGAATTGAGTAAGCGCTAATTTCCATCACTTTCTGTTAGACCCATTGGAATAACTGTGATTGGAAAGTTCAAGCGTAGTTTGGAAATTCAATTGCCTGCTGAGATTTTGAACAAAGACTTGTCACCCGTGGCTCGAGTGTAGTTGGACATAAAGGGGATAAAGATTGTTTCCAGTGAAATTGTATTTTAAGAAACAAATTAAAAAGCTGAGTTCCTAGAACGAGTGATTATTATTATAAGCCACAACCAAATAAACAAAATTAAAAAATTGAGAGTTGAGAAGATTAAGGTCACTATTCTGTCATCACAACCTTTATTTCCTTCCGAAGAGGGGAGGGATGTCTGCATTCTATCATGAAAATCAAGACGTAATACAACTAACCTTAGGCAAACTAATTTCAGCATTTGTTTATTTCGGATTTTCTGCAAGGATATGATATGAAAAGTACCGTAACCTCATTGATGGCAAAATTTTGGATATGCCTAAGCGTTTTTTTTAATTTTCGTCAGACCAAGACAATTTATCGACGAGTCCACGTCCAGCTTGACACCATGCAGAACAAACTCAAGGAATTCGGCTTGCCTGGTGTTGCAGTTACCGATTGGGTAAAAATAAAGTTTTACAAATCAAGTTCAAGTTTAACTCAACCGTGAACTTGTTTCTAGATCTTTTCAGTTTTCCATATTTGCAGCTATTTTTTTCGTCTGAAGCGATTCAATTTTTATTCCATTCAAACAACAATGGTTCCAAGTAAGTCAATTTATTTATAGCAAGTCCGAAATCAACTTAAATCCGTTTGTAATATAATCTGATGCAGTTTATCAAGCCCTATGGATATCACTATTTGCTAAACATGTAAATCAAATGTTTTTGGCAGGGAGTTTATTTTTATGCGTGAGACAGGTTTGTTATTGTCTAAAAACATGTTTAGTTTTGACTTCAGGAATTTTAATATTTTTATGCTAGGTTAATTACTCAACCCATCGTAAGTCTTTGATAATCACCTGCCAAATTTGGTCACTGTTCTCTGTGTTTTTCATCCTGTTTTCTGCCACGGATGGGATTTTGCTTTCACTGAGTAACTGCCATGTTTTCAAGAGTAATGGTTCACTTCACCTGGACTTTTCTCTAAAACAACCCCCTTCGCAAGAAATTGTCATTCATGTCGCAGAAATTCTATTTCGTGTCACCGGAATATGTTTTGTGTACAAATTTACAAGCCAGTTTTTTGTGATATGATACAAATATATCTGTAATCTTTTAATTTGTGCATATAATCACGGGTTTGCTCTAGTTACGTAATCGCTCCTGGCTTTTATTTGTTATGATAAAATCGTTTAAACTCTAAGCGTACAAAGACATCGTAATATACTAATACGTAATAAGTGATGAAATTTCATGGTTATAAGTTAAGCTACTTATTTGTCCGTAATATGTTTGTATGCGATTCGGGTAGATGTGTCGACATAAAATCACAGAAAGTATATGGTTACTTATTATTAAAATTAAATATCAATGGTACAAGGAAATACTCGACAATAATTGTGGTAAAAAACATAAAAGTTTTGAGATCATACCTATCTTACTAGTGTCACTGTATAGAATTTTAGATTTGTGACAACTTTACTTAAAACTCGACAAGCCTCAATTAAATAATTTTGCAGAAGTAAACCATGAAGTAAAAGTACGGGGTGGGGCGGAAGACGTTCCATTTCCATTACAAGCTCCAGAAGGCGAATTTGCAGCTGCAATGCAAAATTCTGGATTGGGTCGGACGGAACCCTCTTGATATACTTTCAGCACAGTTTCACAAACAAATTGGTATTGACTCTGAAAATTATGTTCAAATGTCAGGTTAGTATTCAGAGTTAATAAATACAAAACATAATGCATGATTGCATGAACATGAACTTTATTGTAACTCACAGAAGTTTGAATCATCAACGGTCTCTGTTCTCGCATTCTATTAACAATATCGAGGGGATAGACGGGTTGGTTGGCTTCAATGAGCTAAAGTGGAAAGGAAGTAGAATAAGTATATAATAAAATGTTGAATTACACACCCAGCACTGAGAATATACTTAGCTTACACATTCAGCAGTTTCCATCAGAATAAGGACACCTGTACGACCAATCCCTGCGGAACAATGGACAATCACAGGTTCGAAGGAACCAGCCCGGATTTGTTTAACTTTGTCCATGAAACGAACGAATGAATTCTTATCCTCTGGACATCCATGATCTGGCCAAGACTCATATTGGAGCTGAATAACGGAGCGTTCTTCTTTAGTCTGCAATTTAAGATTATTTAGAAATTAAATGCCAAGTTTGTACATAATCCAATAAAAAGTTTGTACATAATCCAATAAAAAATTAAGCAAATACCAACAAACCTGTAAATGCTTGATGGTAAATTCTCTCTGGATCCATTGTCTGGAGCCCTTGGTTTGAACAAGAGAGACTTGGATGTTGTGATGGGTCATGGGAGAATTGACTTGTTCGGGCCAGTATTGGAAACATTTTGATCGCCCCCTTTCATTTAATGAAGTTAACATTACAATCAGTGGGGATTGGCTTTCCCATGTCATAATCCAGAAGTCTCCAGTTGTGGTAGAAAGTGGACCTGATGAAGTAAGGCGAGAGGCAAAGAGTTAGTCCGCAGATTATTGTGTGCCTTTACAAGACTTGTATACCTTGAGCTGCAATATAGCGATTTATCACACCAGAAGCTGGTATTTCCATTGAAATGTGGTTAGCATTTATGTAATCTATGAACATAAAAACATATATTTTAATAATTAAATATATGCATCAATTTTACAATTTATATATTATTTAGCAGTAAGTAGCTCACCCCCAGAAGGAGCGTTTATAAGTAACACTCTGGTTTTGTCATCTGGAAAATAATTCCGTAAATTATTAGTATAAGGTAATTGCAGTGCGAGTCCTTATCAAATGTATAATTTTTCGTACAAGGCACTACATCCCGGTATCTATTTTTAGACGTATTTTCAGGATCTTTGGCAGCATCGCAAATTAACTCTGGTTTTCTTCGAGTCAAAAGGTCAAATTGACTAGAAATGTCAGTCTCAATGGCTTCTGCAAGGCCAAAAAATAAATCAATTAAAGTTTTAGTTAATCATTGATAGTTGGAAAATCATTTCCGAATACAAACCTGCCAAAAGAAGCATAGAAGATGCTAACGGACTCTGAATTTCATCTCCATGTTGAGACGGCATTTGTAGGGGAGGAACTTCTGGAACGTATTGGAATGGTGGCTCTTCATAGTCATCCGTGGTATAAACTGTAATTTACTCATTTAGTGAGTTTAACTCCAGTAAAAGTTTTTGGTTATTTTATTATTCGCTTACCGTTTTGTCGCACACGAAGGACAAGTTCTTTTCTAACACTGGCAGCATTTCTTATTGTACTCACTACATCTTTGTGGACCATTCCTGAAGTTTCTTTTGAGTTTATCGAAATTATTTGATCCGCTTCATTTAATCTAAATTGATAAGAAAGAATGAAAACAGCGTTACAATTAAATCTAAATAATGTTTAAAAATGAGACATGATTTTAACCTGGGGTAGCATTGGTCTGCAGGAGTTCCTGGAATAAAATACATACATAAAAATTCATATGATTACACTGCAAATGAAAACTCGTAATTGTTTCTTCTGGATGTATTTGTAACTTACCTGGAGCAACTCTTGAGACGAGGACAGGACATCCCATGTCGAAACCGCCTAGAAATATATTTTGACATTTAGTAACTGATTAAACATTTTGTTACTATATTTTTAGCCAACCACGGAAAAAATGGCGAATAATGAAACAGCCTTTCCCAGATTTATTACTGCGTTTCTTGTGTGGTTTATACATTTTTCTAAAAAATGACTTCATAAGTCGTACAAAAAACGCAATCTCTGCCCACTAGTACTATGCAACAGAATCACACAGACTCTGCTGGAACTGTGTCGTACCGATACTAATTTCAGATTCAAATCCCACAGCAAATGTTCGTAATAACCAAACCCCACGTCAATTGTACAGGTGTTGAAGCATAGTATCCTTAATTAAACCACTTCCACAGATTTAATTAGGCTCTTACAAATTCAAGCTGCTTAATAGGCAATCAACATTTTATGCTGCTTGTTACCAAGTGTTGAATTAACACAGCTAACTTACAAGTAAGAATCTGAGTAATCTGTAGAGTCAAAGTCAATATAGTAAGCTAGATTATGGCATACGAATGATGGTTATTAGTGTGTAGGTGGCATAACAAGGACAATCCATTTGTGGCCCATGTACTTTAAAATATTTCGGCATATTCATAAGTAGCAAAAAACAATGTTCTTACCTTTCACATTAAATCCGAACTTGCCATGAATATCAGGTTCCAAGCGTATTGTGACAGTTCCATCCTAAAACATACGAGTTTGACTTAATTTCATGATCCTCATCGACCAACACATTTTTTGGTTTAGTGCATCATGAAAATGAATGTATCATCTTTGATCAATCGGCTTCTTATTGATGGAATTACAACATTTGTGAAACTTTACTTACGTCTGAAATAGAATTTTCGTCATCATCCATAAACGCAATGCCTTTGGAGATGTGTGGCGTGGAAATTGCTGTTGCAGCATTCAACACAGACATTGCTGCTATTTGAGCTGGACTGCCAATAATTTTATTACAAAGCTGAATTTGCTGACTGGATACGGGTTCTACGAATCCTCCCTCGCTGTATAACGTATAAATGTAAATTTAACGACTTTATGTAATTAACGTGCACTCCTGTCAGCTCCGGGTTCTCCATAAAATTTACATACATCTAGGTTTTGCGAAATAACTTACTCATCCGACAAATTCTGTTCCGCCCACGCCATTCTCGGTTGATCTTGCTGCCGTGTAATAATTCCGGTGCGATTATTACAAGAATCCAGAGGAAGAGTTAATTTTAGTCTCTCATTGAATGCTCCATTGCCATTATTTCGGACCACTCCGTTATTCGTCCAGGCGTCAATTTTTGATTCTTTTAAGCTCACTATGCCATAAGTTTCCAAAGCCTCTTTGGGATTACTTCCATTCATGGCATGATGCTGATTGCTGTATTTTAACTGGGAGTTGGATCCCCAATTGTGGTGCCCATTTTCTTTGTTACAATCCCCATTTGTGATCATATCCACATCATCAGAATCTTGCTGCTGTTGCCGTCTCAAGTCTAAAATCGGAGTTATTTGCTTGCTGACTAAAATTCGCTTACTTTGCGATCGGAAAAACGTTCTCCGAGTTCTAGAAATACTTCGAGAAGCATCCTCACGGGTTTGGTACTCAGTTTTTCCGGTATAATGGAAACGAGAGCCAAAGCCAAAGAGGGCTAGGGTTGGGACGTGAGGTGGGGGTGGTAATCGTAGTCGAAAAAAGGAGTGGTTCTCAACGCACGACTTCCACAAGGTTTTGCTGCAATTAAAAAATTATATACGTCAATAAAATGCATTCAATCTATTCACCAATGCCAATTTCAGGCAGAAACGGCACCAAGCTAATGTATAACCAGTCATTTTCAATGAGCTTATTATTGTTGTAAACGTTGGGTTTTGTGTGAGACAACTGGTTCAAGAGAAATAAGGCAACAAAGCTTACCAACTTCGGTAACTGAAACATTCAAAGACGAGAAGAGTATCGTAG
>JAAXNX010001888.1:0-15606 GCA_036491905.1 Folsomia manolachei | reverse complement strand
GAAAAAAGATTTGCAATTTTGGCATGCACATTTGCGTCACACGAAATCAAACTGACAGTAATATATTACTGAGCTAAAGACCGACTAAGGAAATTAGTCCAATGATTCATTTTGGTTGGGAGCAAACTTAGTGGCAAAATTATTATTCTACATGACGAAATGAATCAATTAGCTAGATTATTGCGGCCGATATCAGAGCTCTATACGAAATATGTAACCTGATCCTTCCATGCCATACATGCATTCTATTCCATTCCAGCAGTACCAGGAACCAGAATTTGATGCCCGTAACACAAACACTTCCAATGAAATGAATTACGAATTGTAATCAATTTTAACTAAATGCTGCATTGCAGTGGCCTGAGTACAGCTTCATTGCAAAAAATCGACACGAATCGAGGTGAGTGACATGGAAAAGGAGTTACAAGCAACTTGATTTGTCTGGCGATCAGTATTTTCGCGAATTATTTGCAAAATGAAACACCCAAGTTGTGAAGCACTTTGAAAATGAAAAAGACTTACCAATTATCTAATTTCGGCAAGGGTTGAAGAGTTCCCTTCTGCACCATGAGATTAATTAGGTTCTCGTTTTCCGATAAGCTCCCATCACAAACATGGATAGCCGACGGGGCACAAACTATCCCACAAAAATAATTTACATGAAGAAATTGAATTTCTCGATTTTATCTCCCACAAATAATTCCTCAGGAGTTGCAAAATGTAAATTAGCAAAGACATACCTCTCACGGCTTCCTCGATAAATTCTGAAACCTGGACAAAGGAAAGAAATTGATTAGATTTATGTCAGAATTTCAAAACATTTTCAACTCTCAAAATTTCCAAAAATCTCACCTTCTTCGGTAAAACAGCATAATTGATATCCTTCCTCACTTCCGTGATAGCTGCTGGAGCGGGTTGACTATGAAACAGCGCTACCCGACCAATTTTTGGTACAAATCTCGCCGAGTTATTTAGCAAATACATTATTGCGGCTGATTAATTTCCTCTTAATATACTTTAATATTTCTGTCTTAATCACTGTAAGTCACAATCATTTACTGATTGGTGTCAAAATTGAGACGAGAAGTCAATGTGGTCTGGCTTGATGCCTCCTGTACAATAATCAGGAAGAATGGTTAGGCAGCGATATTTATTAGTGTTGGTGGGGCGAAGTCCAGTTTTGTTGAGCTTTCTACATGCAGACGTGCCTTAATTAGTGGGAAGCATTGCTTATATATTACTTGGTCAAAACCAACCAAACCACCTACTTTCGGCGTTATTCAACAACTGGCAGTTATTCAGCAGTGTTTTTCCGTCGGATATGATATATCAGAGATACTTATAAAGGTCTCTCTGGTTTCCCTCGGTCATTCAGATGAAACTACCTGACTTTGTGCATGAAATAAGAAATGAGTCCGTGATGCATGTACATGCTACAAGTATGTGGTAAGGTCTAGTTTGTTAAGAACTTATATGTTGCACGAACACAAAATAACCTTATGCTACTGCCTTTTGAAACTGATGAGCTTATCCTCAATTACTTGGGTTGAATGTCACAAATAAGTGATTGGTTAATGGAACTCATGACCATGCCATGCCTGCTTTTTCAGCCAATGAACAAATCACAACTGCAGTTAAAACTGGAACTTAACTACTTGGATGATTATGGTCATATTATGGGATTAGAATTAAAGCCAACATAACATTCGTCATTACATTACTTGGATCATATGGTTGTTTTGAATATAAGAATCTGTTTTTGGGTGAAATGCACAACTACACCATAACCCTTCATGGTTCGGATCCCTTCGTATAAGAAGAAGTTGCTATACTGTAATTCTGTACTTTTGCCAAAACAAACGCGTGACCGAATCCTTTGATTTGCAAAACAAAAACATCTCCTTACAAGATTCCCGTTTAAGTAATACTTTGGAAAACTTTGTAACGCTAAACAAACGTAAGTAGAGTAACAGTGTAATGAGCTCACTGTAATCAAATCACAAATAAATGGGACAAACTTCTCAGTTGCCGTATTTTCAAGATTACAAAAACATATCTTTTCATTCATTCTGTTAATAAACAATAATAAAGTAAACTTACTGACGAAGTTACTTTCATGAAAAAATTTCCTAATTAATGGAAACATTTTTATAATGTTTTTGCTTACTGTTTTGCAGGAGTCAATGGAATCTGAGCAACAAACAAATTGACGTCAACAATTGATGTCTTATGACGTCTTCCAACCATCATCACGATCCACAAGTAGGAGTAATTGGATCCAGGAAGATTGCTGCCGGTTACTTTCGAAAATAGGAGGAGGATGGAGGACCAAGTCAATAATGGGGACATGGAGTCTGAAAATATTTGGAACTATTTATTTGTCACATCTAGCTCCGTTGTTATTGCCGTCGTCTGTGTCCTCGTCTTTGTGGCGTTTGGTAGGTTGACTTTTCATTTATTTTGGAATTTAAGAGTGCTTTCTCCAGAGTTAAAATAGTTTTTTTTGAAATGTGATATTTCCTGCATGCGATGTCAGTCTCCTTGTTTTGTTTCGCAGTTTTAAATATTGATATTGTGACGCATATTGTAAAACAGATAACTGCGGCCATGCATATAAACAGTTGGTGGATTTGCGTTTCAGTTATGTCCAATTATTTTGGACTCTAATTCACGACATCACTTAATTATCCAACCAAACCAGTCCAAAGTTCATGAAGTTGGACCTGACTGCTTTGTGATGGTTAACGCCAAGTTAATGATTGGTTAATGATTGACTGTTGGGTGCAAAGTGCAATTTATAGTTAATTTCAACACCCATAACCAGTCGCATGCGGATAGATTTCTAAGTCCAGACAGATCCGATTCATTCGGAGAATTCCATGTTGTCCAGTACATGGAAATTTTCTGGCATTTCGGATCCATCAATATTTGAATTTGTCAAGATTTTATCTACGGTCCATTTGTAGTTGAATTAAAATGTAGAAGTGTTCATCATGTCATTAGATAAAGTTTGGGCTTGTTTTCCTACTTCCTCAAACAAGTTAAGATTATTAGTTCAAGAATAATTCTCGAAGAATCTGCTATATATAACCTTCACCTGCACACGTTCACTTTTTTTTTTATAGCAGATCATGTTTACTGTTGACTATTTTATTTTTGTGGCTCAAAAGACGTCAAATTTTGTTATTTTGGATGTTTATCATTGAATGAAATGATTTTCCATTGGTCGTGTCAAATCAATATTTTGAATTAAAAGTGAAAGGAAAAAATCATTGATAACAATTAGAGAAGGGTTTTGAAAATGAAAGAAATTAAGACTTTTTTGTCTACTTCCGCTTTTGTAGGAGCTGCACAACGACATTTTAATGTAACGATTTAGCGTATGCACTCCTTGTCTGCTTAGCATTTTGCATGACAAATATTCCATATTATTTTTTTAATGTGGTGAATCAGCACTACTTTTAAAATGCGCATAAGTAAATAATTGTAAAATGCAATACACTAACACAAACAATACATATAATTGCAAAATGTTTTTTTGTAAATTTTCTCTCCAGGTTGGATGATCGTCTGGAAATGTTTCCTATCTCGATTCCGATTTGTTCGAGAACTCCTTGGAGGAGACCAAAACAATCCTGTGATAGAACAGCAGCCAACTAGTAGACGGAGAAGAAGACTGCATGATTAAATTTATACCTTGAAGTACTCAGAAATAACAAATAATAAGTAATTTTAATTTTTATTCAAAAGCGCCAATCGATTGTTCGAGATTTACTATTACATATCATTATTAGCAGCACCATTTTAAGGAGTATAATCACAAAATCAATGTCTAACAAGAAGTACCTAAATATGTGTAACGTAACATTGTGGTAATACAGGGAAGAGCAGCCGATGTGAATTCTACAGCGAGTGTGTTATACTATTATTAATTTATTAATTATGACGGTCACGATTTAATTGTTGCACCGCTCCCTTCTGCCACGAGTCCGACATCCAAATTGCTTCTAATACGTTGAACTCATGCGTTAAATCACTACCGAGCTGTTTTGTATTTTTGGATGAGTATGTTTTATAAATCGACTTAGTATGCTCGTGAGCATTGACGTTTTGTAGTTTTAACGCAAGAATCTCGTGGTAGCGACCCCCATCCCAAAGTACTTCCGTTAAAAATCCGTTCTGATTCATTTCCGATGCGGTATAAACTTTTCCCATGAAGACCAACGACTTCATCTAGAATTTGCAATAAAGAACAATATGAAACAGTTATAATTTTGTTGAAATAAAATAATTCTTTTGGCATAAATGCGAGTATAAGTTTGGAAACTAATACTGCAACCACTACAATTACATCGAAGATATTAACAAAATACTATAATTGTACCATTGCGGATTGTAGTTGCGTCTGACTGAAGACAGAAATTCCTTCTGGAGGTTGTTTGAGTTGGAAATACTTTGCTAGGCTGAATGTAGCCTTATCATTTCCATAGATCATATCAAAGAGTCCTAACATCATCAGCCCAAATCCATTCACTTTTCCTCCGTTAACTATTTTCGGAATAAAAATTATTTTCATCTTAAAACTTTTAACAATAAGGCATTACGGTTCAAGCCAAATATAAAATTGCCCTCCCCCTTTCTACTCCCGTATCTAAATTTTCCAACTTACCCGAGCATATCAAGAGCTTTTTACTTTTCGCCAACGTGTTCAACACATTTCTGACCAAAATAATAATAATCACAACAATTTAGATGAATTTGCAACAATACCTTGGCCAATTTTCCCAAACTACAGGGAAAGTAGTAATTGATTTACAAATATTACTTTATCCAAGTAATCCTATTCTGAACGGCGTGCTTTCGTTTGATGAGATCCGGATGAAGTAGTTCCTGCAGAAATAAGGGACAGATTATTCTTGTATAGAAACTTACAATGTTAACACTTCGATCTTACCTTATAATCAAGGCCATCACAGAAAAATCTATCACTGGAACTATTCACAACTATCACACTGATTGTTTTACGAGATTCGTACTCCTCCAATTTACGAACCAAGTCGCGTAAATCCTGCAATTCACAGAAAATCTTAAACTGCATTCTTACAATATTTCATGATTTTGTTCAAAATAGCCTTACTTGAGTTCGTAATACGCACAAATGGTTCTGGTAGGACAGCGTGATAAACCCGACATGACCTGCAAGTAATCGGAACAGTAAACCTTTGATACTTCGAAACTACTCCAATTTGTCAAGATGCTCCCACACCTAACCTCTTTTAACGGTGACAGCCTTACTGTGCTTAACATTACCTCGGATAAGGGTGGATATAGCAAGTAGTGGAATAGACGGAGCAGACTGTCCGCTGCCACCAGTGGTCATTTTGGATCCTGCCGACGCCACTGGAATCCCATTACTCGTAGTATTACTGTTATTGATCTTGATGCCCCCACCACTCCCAGGGGATGAGTTCCTTGTACTGTTAGTGGGGGTACTCCTCCCTGTTCCACCACCCCCAAAAGATCCACGAACCCCATTACTCAACTTTGTCCCACCCGTTTTGCCACTAGTGCCCGCACTGCCATTAATCCTACTCCTACCACTGCTACTAATCGGACCATTACTTATTTTCCCATTAATTTTATTACTAGTATTACTGTGACCTAAAAGACTGAGTGATTTTTTAATGATTTTCTTTGTTTTCTCGTTACTCGTATTATTGCTGACCTTCACATTGACCCTACTACTTGTACTGTTGGTTGCAATGATGCCTCTGGAATTGGAGATGGGCTTGATTGGACCCCTAAGATTCCTTGTGACAATCCTGCTCAACTTTTTACTCTTATGCAGCACTTTGATCCCACTGAGGAGATTCCTAGTCCCTTCATCACTTAGGAGTCTGTCTATCTCACTTTTCATCATGCGTGGTCGTTTGTACTCCATGATAAGGTGAAAATCTCGGGATATTTTGATTGTTACGCTAATTATAATCCTTCATTTAACTAACTGTCCGTAATTTTTGGAGTTCCCGGTGGCGTACTGTACGCATTGGCGAAAATCGATAGAAGAAAGGTTAACATAGCTGGATGGTGGAGATTTAGGACAAGCCAAGCTTTGCCAGTTACACAAAACTCGTGTCGAGCCAGAGAGATGAGGAGAACCATGCAAAAAATGTTCGCAAAACTCTTGGTTCGCTTTCGCATGGAGACTAGACCTGACTATTATACAATACTGAGATTATACGACCATCGCGTTACACGATGTGCTATAGACTTCTCCAGGAGTGGTGGTAGTGCTTAACTCGCTCTCCTTTGCCTCGTATTTTGCGACGGCTGGTTGTGCAGAATTGTGGTGGTTGCCATAATAGTATGCGTTAGTATGTTGTGGTGGGTTTTAGCAAGCGTTCTATGAGAAGCGTGGTTTGGTTGGGTGGTCGGGTTCATTTCATTCCATTGCTTGGAGTGGATGAATTGTTTAAATGCTTTGTTGGAACATTGTTGAGAGAGTGAGTGGTAACATGGTAGTTATGTTATAATAGATGAGAGTCCATCCTTCAGGCGTTGGTTTCAGGATGGAATGAACTCACAAGGTCACAAACAACAAGTGACGTATCGTCCAACTTACTTACTCACTCATAATACTGGAGATATATTGATAGCTTTATTTTGGCATTCATATTATGACGCATTGGTCCCCAAAGAGCAGTAAGGACAAATAATTAATAATTATGGATTTATGTAGCAGACTACTAAGTACGAAATTGGTATTGTTTTGTAGAATGGCAATAATTATGGTAGTAATGTAATAATGGCTCTGTTTTTACTGTATAATCTCGATTCTCCTTTTTACTACTATGACTGAATGCATCAGCGCCCAGCTTCGGAGTAAGTGCTGGGACCTTCAATACTGCAAACGGAATCTTCAATATCATCATGGGCGTAGCCTCGGAATGACCGACCTTGTTGTGGTTGAGGTTGCTGCTGGTAGTGTTGTTGCTGCTGTTGGCGTCGCAGGGCCTATGATAAGTTCACACAATTTTAATTACAGAGCCCTTTGTGTAAATTGACTTGACATTTTGTCCCGTCGCGATTAAGTAAGGAACAAAAGAATGGAATTAATGAACTAGCTGCGATGTCGTTCGAGCTGTAGATGTGAGTATGTGATGTGAATACATAGGAAGTAAATGCAAATTATTTAGGCAACGATTAGGGTATGGAACTCATGGCATACTTAAATTGGTAGCAATGCGATGCGATGCGTTTGCGATGCAGGCAGAATAGAATAATTATAAAATATTATTATAAAATATTAAATATTTTACCAAAATAATGACCAAAGCTGAGGCAGAAACTGTTCGTGAGTGAATTTTGTGAGATTTTTGTGACACTGTGTGAGGTGTTTCGTTGATTAGATTTATATGAGTAGTATGCGTGAATTTCAATTAAGAAGAAGCTGACAAAAGCGATATTATTAGTATTAATTTTGCTCAAAAGATAAAATGGAATGATCCCATTGGGATCTAGTAAAATATTTTTTGTAACCAATTCGTAACGAAAACGAATGGTTGGGTTGGTTGACTAACATCCTACGAATGATTAATATATCGCACCTTATCTCTGGAACCCTTTTTCTGGGGAATAAGGAAGGTATATGAACATTATTCACTGTCGTGCTCAGGATCTAGTTTTCCAATAATTTAAGCCCATTTATGGCTTTGTCTAATGGTTGTCTTACCTGTAGAGAAAATCTTCGATGGGTTGGTTTTCTTCCACCTCTTCTCTTACTTATGTGAGGGTTGTCTTTCCGCATTGTCTTATTCCTCAAAAGCTCCTAACCCAAAAAGAATTAATCGTGACTTCCTCTTACCAATTATTCCCAATTAATCCTCTTACCAATTGTGTGTAGACTCTGTGGAGCTCAAGCTGTAATTTCCAAATTTATCATTTTTAGAAATTATACGTTCCCTCATCACTAATTGCAAAAAATTTACTCGAATGTCTTGAGGGTCCATGTCTGCGATATTTATGTCTGCAAAGTCTAAATCGCCATTATTGATGGCTGCTTCGAGGGCCTGCATAAAGTTTTTTTTTAAACGGTATGAAATCCTTCGTCAATTTTGACAAATGTAAAATATTCATTGGAAATATTTTACGATAAGACCTCACCTTGCGTCCAGCACCAAGACCGCTACTCGTCGTCTCGCCCCTCCTTAGTTGTCGCTTTCTCTTCTCCTCCCGGATGTAATACAACTATTTCCCATTCCAGAAGCATTCTTTTAAAGTCAAGTTAAATCATGACGGAATATCATCAACTCACCTTTGGAGCAACTACGAGAAATATAACGGTCGTCGTCGTAATTTGACACCTGATGAAATGTAGCACCATTAAAAATACTTCATCCTCTTCCACGAATAGGAATCTGCACTCTCGAATTGCAATCCCAATCACGTTCGTTGTTGTCTGAAAAGGGATTCGATAGATAGATTGATGGAAGACATGATGATAATATTATATTTCCTTGATGGAAATTACATGGTTCCATCCTCTACTGAACCTCCGACCGAGGTTCTCAGAATAATGGTTTGGCTTTAACCGGATATTTTTTGAACTTACTTCGATAAGAAGGGCAGCAGTGTAAAAGCTTTTGAAAGGAGAGACTGGAGCTCGTCTAAGATGCCAGGCCATGTTTAACCCCACACAAAGAAATAGCACTTCGCCTAAGGATTCAAATAAAATGGAATGATTTCACAATAAAATAGCATCTGACCTCTTCCCAGAGTTGAAGGATTTCATTTTACATGAGTCTGTTCATACCAAATTCTGTTACACGATGCCACCTGAAAAAGAAGAAAATTTCGTATTGCTACAAAAATTGATATGTTTCCATTTTTATGATCAGTAAATCCGTATTTTTTTGTGATCCGTACATATGCCAGAACGAATTGGTATGATGGGAACAGAATCAAATTACATGTTACCGATTGAATTACGAATGAAGTACAGATTGAATTACGGATTCGAGGTACAAAAAATGTTGCTTAATCTCTAAGCCATTTCTTAGCTGTGTTTCTTTTTCAAGCCAAAATACATTTTTCCCTAATACATCTTCATGTTTATAACTTTTCGGTAAACAAAACAGACAAAGGAAATGTCTCAAGTATTGTAATACAGACCAAATTGTCGGTGTGCACGAGAGAAAAGATGAACTAATCCGTGTGTAAAAAGCTGAAGCAGTTTAAACTCACTAACGATTTAGATACCTGCATAGCATCAACCTTACCATGTAACTGGACAATAAAGATGGTCATAGAACTCCTCCCCTCCTTCTCCAGAATAGTATTTGTTGGTGACAGTCCAGCTTGTCATGTAAAAGATGATCACCATACTCATGGTCAGAAGGTACCTGAAATTATTACCATGTTTCTGTAACACTCCAGTTTTTTTTAGAAATTTGGAAATATTACCTTAGAATATCTTTTTCTCGCACCACCCATCGATGTGCTGTATGCATAATTTTGAGCATTATTTTAACTTTACTTCCTGTTACTGCATAAATACTATTTACCTTTACGGGTTCGAAATTCTACAAGCGATCTGCAAATAGAGAAAAGTTTTGCTCGTTAGTTACGTGACTGGAGTTTCTCAATTCAGTTCAACCACAAATTTGTCACATCGGCACGTTTCTGATTTTCTGTCATCAATTTTAATACACTGCGAAAAAGTTTTGTCCCTCGGAGTGAGGTCGTGGCATGTCAGCTGAGTCAGCTCATACAAATTGCTTCCCATTTTTTATAAAAATTACAGATGTGAAATTGGGCTTGAAAAAAGTTGAAGCTCGAGTTTGCCATGATATGAGAAAAATAAATGGGGAATTACTTGCCTGTAAATTTTGAGAAGAATCCCTCCATACAAAAGAGTGAAGCCTAATTCTCTGGTCCAAGGTTCGATTAAGCAAAGCAAAGCAGTGTTTGATGGAATTTCAATTTTGAGAATGACAGAAATGTAGAGAAGGATGGATCCAAAAAGAATTGACTCGGTTATCGGCCATCTGAATTAGAAAATGTTCAAAATACAGACAACCACTTACATGGGATGAAGGTGAAAGTAAAGAGTTTCTTACATTGACACTGTCAGCACCTTTGTCTTCCTCAGCCAATAAACGACCAAACTGTGGAAAATTCACAGGAAACATTAAAATTTCTGCTTGAACATTATTGTTCCAAGACCGTCGAAATTTACAAACTATTATTACTACATATCTTAATGAAACAAACGTGATTACCACAGAAGTACGCAAATCACAATACAGACAATTTGGATCCACTCCAATATTTTTCTAAGAAGCCATGTTTTCGTACATTCGTCCTTGCACTCGCAGATGTATCCATCCTCAATGGATTCGTCCTCGACACACTACAGAAATTAGACACCAAAAAACAAAAGACTTGTTAAAAATTTGTTAATCAGTTCAATCCGAATTACAAAGACGCCGACAATGTTCAAAGATTGAACGCTTATTAAGCAAACTTTGGTTGGTTGGGCCATCAAGGTTTAAACAAGGGATACAATCCAGTCAAGTTATTACTCCTAGAAAGCAATTAAGGAGTGGAATAAATATTTCTACCTTGGTGTTGGGAGGGCAAAGGTGACCAAATGGACTTTGTACAGGGTGCTTTCTCTCCTGACAGATTTTGGGTAGGATGGAAGGGTAGTTATTGAAAGTTAAGTAAAGATATTCTCCTGATTCTGCTTCATCTTTGTTACTATTACTCCTGTTTGGGAGAGAGAAAAATATAATCATGAGGAATTTTTTACGATTATTACCCACAGTTAAAGCAAACCGTGTTTGTTTGCTTAAGGGAAAATGAAAGACCAAAACTAGTAAAAAGAGCTACACACATATATTCGAATAACCATTCAAGTTAAAGTCGATAACCTTTTGATGAGGACGTGAAAACTAGGCTGGTCAGTATTAGAGCTTGTCGAGGGTACGGATTTACTCCATTGGATGGATTGTTGTTCTTGTGGTGAAACCTCCGAGTTTTGAGGATTATCTTTATCGCTCTGGTTAAAATTGGTGTTCTGCTGAGAAGGAAAGTGATGATGTGTACTCAACGGCAGATTATTATTCGAAATGCAGGGTGCACCAAGTAAATTAGTTTGGCAGAGGGATAGAAATTCTAATTTTGTCCTCAGGATTTCACACAATTCACATTTTCTCTCGGATTCCGAGCTTGACCCAGAAGTAAACAGTCGTTCAATGGTATCCACACCACATTCTAGATCCAGAGGTGATGTTTTCACTAGTAGTACAAATACTGACAGAACTACTGTTAAATTTATATACATTCTGTCCAGATTAGTTAACCCATTCAAATCCCACTACCTCTAGTCTACCGTCCTCAAAGATGGATGGATGGATGGTTTGGTTGCAACTTTGGTTTTGCAAGTAGACCTCGTTTCCTTTAAATTCTCTGTTTTCATACATGCGTCAAACACAAACTACTCTTCACTCTCTTTTCCGTCTTGTACTGCTTGCTTGCTGAATCCTTTCTCGGTGGTTTGGTTTGGTCGGACTTTTCTGTCTATAAGCAAAAACGACTGGAAAATCGGACTCTACCGACTCGGGTTCCTCTCGATCCATCCGTCCTTCTTCCACTTCCTTCAGCTTCAACTCTCTCTTTTTCCCTTAACTTCCTTGCTTGCCTGAAATACCCTCACTTATTATGTGCCAACCAACCAACCAACTTCAAAAGAACCAACTCCGGCTGTGAACACCTTTTGCATGGTTTCCTTTTAGCTTTTACTCCAACAAGCAACCAAACGAACCAGTCTACTTTCCCATATAACGCCGACGCATACGTATGGACATACTTATCACCATCATCCCTCACTAGTAGTGGAACATAACATGACCCAACCAACCAGCCAAGATTGCTATGAACGCTTTCCCGATACAAAGAATTCCATCCCGTGCTCCTAAGAAGAAGACTTTCTCCTTCACAGACAGATTTTGCTTATGGCCCATTTTGCTCCTCGGAGTTGATGGTTGGTTGGATGGAGAAAGCAGCCGTGGTTATTGTGTGGTATGCCATGGCATCAATGTGTCTGACTATTCTATTTGACTATATGCAATTTAAGACTTCACGGATGGATCTCACCACTCCCCTGAGAAAATCCATACAATTCATACATCTCCCACTACTTTCACCACCAATGTTCCGCCACTCCAAAACTTTCTCCATGGTGTCTTCCCGACCTGCCGTGCCTCATGCTGAGCGTCCCTTTATCCACAGGATGTGAGAATGATTGCAGTCAGAGTCTGTTTGATTTCTTTTCTCTCCACTCCACATCTCCGGAAACTGTCACGTATTGGATTTTACTATTATTACCCAACCAAACCAAAACCAATTCTAAGACTGTCTTAGTAAGACATAACAAGTAGGAGGTGGAGTGGAGTGAGGAGGTAACAAGACTCTCAGGAAATGTCTAATCCATTCTCGAATCTGGATGGTGATGAGTATGGATTGAGGATGAGTATCTGTAGTATGTGGGAGATGATGATGATGGTGATGAAGCGATAAAACATTGTTCAGCCACCTTGTTCACTCTCATTCTGGATGAGATGGTTGGATTGAGTGGAAAAGTGGGAAGTGAAGGAGATGGGATATGGCATGAAATAAAGAATGGTTATGATATGATGAGGAGATGATACCCACTTCGTAGATATTATGCATTGTTACCAAAAATAACCTCATTTCACTCCCAAATAGTGTGTACACTGAGTGAAACTAAGTCCCAAAGCACTTGAGAAGAGGAGGAAGCAAGTAAAAACAGGATCAAAGAGTTTTTAATGCGCTGTAGACACGAACCAGCCCAGAGATAAAAAGGAAGGAAGCAAAAACTGGGTTGGATGGAGTGGATCCCATCCGTGCCTAAGGATGAATGCTTGGATAATATCTCATCATCATCTCATTTCATGCAAAATGAAACCAAAATTACTGGGTTGGAATGATGGAAAAAAGAGTTTATAGACAAATAAAATATAAAACTTGCCCCAAATTATCGTCAACGATTTGCAATTTTAATTCACAACAACAACAGCACTAATAGTTAAACTTTCATCTAATTCCTTATAGTTAAGACATAAGTAAATGTGTAACAGAGTAATAATACTGTTGAGAAAGAGATTCCTAACTTCTCTTGTTCTAATGTAGTAATAATTATTATTTGTAGCTGGTATTTTATTAGATTTTAGCATATAGAATTTTTTTAAGAGCTGTATGGCAACATGAGAGTTACAACACTTGAATTAAGGGTATAATTAAAATCAGCGTATTATTTTATATTATGTCATGTCTGTCTCTGGTAAGTCTGTACCACCATTTAGCCCACACCACATCAACCATACACGCTCAATCTGACTTACTTTGCTAAAGTTAAAGAAGAAAGCCCTAAGGAAGCACCATACAATACAAGAACCAATCAATCATCAACTAATATAATCAATCACGAAATCATTTATCATCACTTATCATCATCATATATTCATCATCCAACGGCACATGCAACTTCACAGGTTCCTTTCATATATAGCACCACTCAATTACAACTGTCACAATCATACAGGTCACAATCAATTATTCTAATCACTAACCATGGTTTTGTTTTTTAGGGTTTTTCTTGAGCGGGTTTCATAAGGGATGAGTGATTCCTTATTAATTTTTAATAATTTTTAAGAGTAGATCGTAATGACCTCCCTTCCTCCACCGCGTACCATAAGAGTTCGGTCTAGGCCTTCGGTTAAAACTTCCAGGAATTCCATATCTAAAAAAGAAAGCAAATCTCTGAGCTTTGTGTTTTTTAAGTAGCTTCATTTAAATGCATAAAAGTGGGAGGAGGAGAGAAATGATGAAGTTTAATTTAATTTGGGACAAAATTTATTCCTTTCTCTGACTTACAGTTGGCCTCGTACTCTGGAGCAGTTGACTTTGGGGGTGAGGGCAGATTTATGATGACCAATTTAGCATCGTGAGACTTTGTGACAATTACTTCATTCAGTTTCCTGCAATATTTTCAGAAATAAAATCAGTCAGGTGGAAATGCAAAGATTTTATTTGACTATTCAATTTTTTATTGTGTAAAAATTGTTGTAATGGAAAAGAAAACTTCAACCAAAAACTCTGAACTCTGTTTTCAACAGAAAACCCTATTTTTGTGACGTCTTTAAAATAGTTTGAGTTTATTTGTGCCCAGCTCTTGAGTCTGAAGGACTTTATTGTCATACACAATAAAACTTGAAATACACAGGATTAAATAAAATTGTTCAAGTGTGCAAGCTCTTTCTCCCCAATAAATATTGCCAATGCTTCAACTTTTGCCAAAGAATTATTCTACCCTTCCCGTGGTGGCATTCAATTACTCCAAGTTGTTAGAGTTGCTCGAGTAAATGACAGAGAAAGTAGAATTAATTCAATTTTCATAAGAACTTACACAGCCGTATGCATCCGTCTCACATTGTCCTCGTCCCTAGATTATTATAACACATCACGGGAAAAAATCCAATTATTACTCTGGAGCAAAGTAAGAGAAAGTTTGTCAAGGTAAAAGAATAATTGTCTCACGGTTTAATATCCAAGAGTTTTTTCATGTTATTTTTTGTTGGAGTAGCTTTCTCCGACTCTCGTCTATCATCATCATTACCGTTTCTAGTCTCGCGTCTGCCCTCCTGGTCTCCTCCGTCTTCTTCCCCGTCCGCATCCGCCGACTCGATGCCACCACTTCCACCATCTTCCTCAATCTCTGGAACATTGTCCATGTCTGCGTATTATCCAAGCAAAGAGAAAAAGAAAGACAATTATGTATGAATGGATTACAAAGAAAGGTGGTTGGCAAAGTAAATTTCATTACCATTATTGCCAACGTCGAATCTAACTTTGTTTTTCTCTCTGCCAGAATCTGCCCCACTTTCCCGACTCTGCCCACCCACCATGTCCTGGAGTAATGGCAACTTTCCTTGTACACTTGGCTCAATTAGAGTTTCAACCTTTAATCAGAACGAGTTACAAAAAGGGAGCGTTATATATTGAAGTGGAAATGATGTGGTGTCTGGTTTCTCTCTTAACCAGAAGGAAAAGAGAAATGTGGACAAATGAATAGTTAAATAAATAAAAGTGGTTTCGTTTGGTTACCATTGATCTCCTTCTCTTTTTGGTTAGGTTTAGTTCTTTGAGCTAAATATATAAATAGAGGAGAAAGTGGGTAAATTTCATTCCACTTGACGGCATATTTGCCTGTATCTGGACAAATTCACAAAGTTTATAGTATTCTCCTCTACATCTGCTTACCATCTGGTTGCGCTGCTCCATCAGCAAAGTTCTTTCATATGTGTAGGCTGAAATGTCACAGTTTGTCTGGGGACATAAAAAAAATAACCACCGCCCAAGCGTCATTCCACCATTTTATAAGATTGTCCAGAGGGAGAAAGGCAAAAAATTGCCAAAAATGAGACCTCACCATTTCAACTACTTCAACTTCAGCGTCAATTCGCAACGCGTAGAGAAAGCTTGTGAGATCTTTTTGCATCTGAATAGTGTTGTCTTCCAGTT
>JAAXNX010001887.1:0-15620 GCA_036491905.1 Folsomia manolachei | reverse complement strand
CTGCTCGGGTGCAAGGTTGGAAATGGAATTTGCGGCCAGCGGATATGTTTAATGTGGATCTTAGCGTTATTCCGACGGTGAGTTGGATATTGTCAAACTTTTTATGAAGGTTAAGGAATTATTTGAGTTCATTTTGTTACAGATAATGGGTACCGTCATGACCTATGTCGTTGTTCTTCTGCAAATTCAGATTTCGGAGGAAAAATATTGAGTTGAGTGATATTACATTGCGGTTATTCAGTTTTGAATTGGAATCGTTGTCTAGTTTATTTACAGAAATTAGCTATTTCGTTTGTTAATTTTCTTATGCGCTTGAAACAACCCTTTATATTTCTGCTTCGTTTATGAATCATTCAGTATCAACATAAAAAAATATTTCAATAAAAATGTTACAAACTGTTTGCAACACTGATTGAATCACTGCATTATATATTTTGCCAGGAATACAGCTTTGTGTTTACAATGGATGTCCACAAATATTAGTGCATCAATAGGAAGTATGTCCAGAAAGTCCACAATTGCGTGTGCCAATTTCATGTTCTCAACTTTAATAGATATTACCAGCTAAATATGGCTCATAAAAGCTGCAAAACCTGTCTATTGTTACGTTCGCTAAATTTAGTACCTAAAGTTTGCAGGATGATAGTTGGTCAAGGTTGGGTTGGTTGTATCATGACGACACGTGTAATAATCTTGGGGGAAGTTGTCCAGTTTCTGAAGGTGAGGTTGAGGAAATCATGAGGAAAATTAAGTTTATGCAAATTAGCGAAAGTGACTTCAGTATAGATTAATGCAGATCAGTGAGCCAAGTGCATTTATTTATTTTTTCGTCTGGCAATCTTGGCTTTCTTATAGATACGTGATAAAATTATATTTAGGTAATCTTGCTAGAAATTATCTTGCGAGTCTTGCACTAATTTTGGAAATGGATTTTACACGCGCAAAGTGGTTTTCCATAAGCTGCCTTCTAATCCTGGTAATACAAATAATACCGAAGGGAATGGATTGCTCCATAAAATTTGAGGACGAAGTAACACTGTCAAAATCACAGTTGGACGCATTGCAGGAGGTATTAATGTTGAGGTAAAAAAAAACATTAAATTTGATAATGATGAAATATTTTGCATTTGTTTTTAGTTTAAAGCGAGAGTCCTTCCCAAATTAAAGGTTGACTACATGAAAGATGACATTTATTTGGTGAAATGGTTACGAGGTTCGTATTATCTGGGAGCAAAAAATTAGAAAATATTTGCATGCACATTTTATTCGTATATTATTATGTAATCATGAATTGGGATTTAGCAAAATTGCATGGTCTGCGGAACTTATGTCTAAAAATATTTATGAAACACGTCTCGTAATCTCTTACAGCTCGCAAATTTGATGTCGACAGGGCTGAAAATTTTCTAGAAAGCGTGAGTGAAGTTCATTTTTAACAAAATTTTGTAACCATTATGCAATACTGCAGCACTTGGGTTGGAGAAGAGCCACAAATTTTGATAACTTGAGACCAGACGAGTTTTCCGATTTAGAAAGTGATTATCCGATCGAAGTCCTTGGTCAAGATGGGGATGGGAGACCATGTAACTCATAATTCAGTCACGAAATCCTTTAATATCTTAAACTTTGCTATTTAATTAAACAGTGCTTCAATGTGCTTTGGATGAATGGTAAGGTGCCGGGTGCTTATTACTACTCTATTTGTATTTTACAAGAGTTTGTAATCATTCAAGTCTAATTAAAGGGATATCCGGAAAGCTGTACTCTCCGGAAATAGCGACCGCTTGATTCTCTACGCCTCAAAAAAGTTTAACGACGCTTGGCTTAAAGTGCGAGAGTTTCAACAGCAAGGAAAGAATGTGACACGATTTGTCCTCGTTCTCACCGGGTCCAAAATCAGTGTGGCAACCCACATCAATCCAGCAAGTTAGAACAATGCAATTAATTGATAATTCTGCTACTTTGAACACAAATTTTGACCTATTACTTGACACTTTAGGCTTTCCCTTCTACATCGGAACGGTACTTTCTTACGAGAGAAACTTTCCCAAAATGGGAGATGATATTATACTTCTGGGCGGTGAGAAAAATGACTTATCCCTAAGAATGTTCAGCAGTAATTAAATCCCGAGAAGTTTACTAAACAGAAGTACGCTATCTTTTTGCTCACAGCGCCTTCCGTATTTCACGTAGTTGTAAACATAGCAAAATCCGTGATGGATGAAGAATCCCGAAATTCTGTCAAGGTTTTTGGAAGTAATAGACAGGAATGGAAAAGACAATTGTTGGATAAATATGGGATTGACAGCTCTCAACTCACGGCAGCTTTCGGAGGGACGATGCCGTCCAAGTCGGGATTTTAATTTGAAAGGGTCAGTTCAAACAAATGACCAGAACACGATAGTTTCAGAGGTAACATATTTCTTGTATTGCAAGTATTTTCAGCAGCACAACCACACTTAATCCTAAATAAACAACTGATATCATTAACCATGACACAAAATATTTTCATACATAACATAACCTACTACTGAAACACGGCATAATACAAATGGTAACAATCAGTGCGAATCCTCATTGACATAAAATATACAAGGATTTAGCTATCTTATAGTTTCATGATAAGTAGTTTTTTTTGCTCCAAACATTTCAGAGCACACTAACATAGTACAATTACAAAAATACATAACAGGGATTGCATGACTGACAGTCTTTCTGGTAAAACGCTTTTCACAGTTCATGAACCATTTTTTGTGAAAATAATCTGTGCACTTACGACGAAGCATTAGGATCTTCCACCCCATTGTTGTGCTCTTTCATTGGATTACTTGGTTCTGGATGGTCTGGAAATGGGACTTCGCCTTCCTTTTCAAATCCATGAGCCACTCCTTCCTCTTGCCGGTGTCTGGCCTCACTTTCCATCTCTCTTAGACTTAGCCCTTTTGGGAATTTGTACTTCATTGGACTGTCCTCTACATTCATCCTTTCTCCGTTGATAAAAGCGCCTTCTTTGTGAAGCGTGACTAAATTATTGTCTCGAGGGGCACCTTCTCCATAAGCTTTGAAGATAAATTCTGCAAAAGAAGTTATAATTAGTTTTAAACCCCTTCAAAATAAGCTGTAATTCATTGTTAATAACTTACCCGACGTCCCATAAGTCCCCGTGCACCAGTAATGTCGTTTAGAAAACAGGTCGGTGACTCGGAACTCAAAACTTCCTCCAGGTGGGATCACCCGGCCGAATGAGGAAAATGGATCTTGACAATTCACAGTTACCTGGAACACAATAATTGATAACTGACAGTGATTGACAGCTATAATCTGAGGAACACACAAATAATTGATCACAAACCTTGCTTCGTTCCATATTTGTAAGTTTAACGCGATGAACTTGAAAGGATTTGTGTTCATTGTCCACTTCCTTGGCTAATTCTTTGCCGGAAATGAAGTGAACTTGGAAATCTGCTGGATCTTCGGGAGGAACAGCATCTTGGGACGAGAGACCTTTCATTTTTCGCCGGTGAGCTTCTGCTTCCTAATCAATAATAATCAATGATTAGTCGTCATGTATTAAATTTTTTGATGTCATGTAGTCAATGATAAAACATGGAGGTTACCTGTGACACCATATTCTTCCTGTACTGAATCATTCCCAATTGTTCCTCCTCCATCTGATGATCCAAACTGCTGAAGAACAAGATAACGCAGAATAAGCAAAATATTCCGATGGCTGACGTATTTTATCCGAGTTTTCAGCACAAACTCGTAACACATCTTGAATCTTGGTGTTTTAGCAAATTATTGGCTTAATCCAACTTTTTGGGACAAGCACAAGCCAGCTTTATCTGAAGTTAGCTTATCCAAAGAAGACTTCTCGATGACGATAACAATTTAGCAATAGCTTTTGACTGACGAATAAATTAATAATTAATGTAGTCACCGCATAACTCAGCAGTTTTTAGTTGTGCCAATTTTACTTGCAAAAGTTAAAGTTTGCAAAAACTCGGTTTTCAGCACATGTGGGTAAAGTGGAGCTGGGCTCCCAGAATACTTGTGGATCAATGGGGTACATTGAGTTTTTATTATATAAAATATCTTAATTGCCAATAATTTACAATAATTTATTTATTAACATTATGATATCATGTGGATTGGACCTTAACCATAAAATTCGGTTTAAAACAACAATTTTTAGCTTCATTTCCTACGAATTTTACAAATATTATGTCACATTCTTAAATCACGCATTATAATCAACTACAGACAAATGTGTCGCAATCAAAAGCATGAGATTAAACTTTAAAGCAAAGCATTTCTCATGTCTGCATCCAATGAATCCATGAACAATACAAAGTCAACAATACACACGTTGCATAGTATGTGGTGCACCAAATTTAATTGTTGGTTCAAATTGGGAATCCCAATCCACATTAGCACAATTTGTCTTTAAATACTTTCATTGATTACATAGAGTAGTCTTCATGGTTTTGCGTAAATTGAATAAAATTAACTAATTCAGTTACTTCTCATCGCCACCTAAGTTTTAAGAGGATTGCATGCAAAATATTTGTAATCTCGATCCACTGTCTAATATCCCAAGGATTCTTTGAGCATTGTTCTCCTAAGCCACGGAACACAGTCAAATTGGAGCATACCGGAAATTAAGGGAATAAGAAATAAAATGGTATAAATAAAAAACATTATCCCGTAAAGTATCACACTACAAGTTCCTTTTCATCAGGATAAACACCAAAAATCAACAAAATCTAGCTCAATCCAAAACCATGAATCCGATTTGCAAAGTGGTGAGTAAAGAAAACGGGTCAAAAAATTTGGAATGTTTTTTTAGCAAAATTTAATTTTGTCTCGTTTTTTTTAACTAGTTGAACTGGATCCTCCTCTTGACTCTGGTGATTAATCTAGTCATTGGAACAATTCCGGATAATTCCTCCGCAGTCAGGAATGAGCTGTTGCGTGTCAAACGAGGTGGTGGTGGGGGTGGCCATGGAGGTGGTCATGGGCCAGGCAAGGGCGGTGGGGCTGCAGGACCAGTTTATATTTGTGGATACATCGGTGGCAAAGAAGGTATGATTAAGGCACTTGTGGGGTTTGGGATAGATTCATGACTGACTAATTTGTTCAATTTCAGGATCCAGTTATGGTGGTGGTGGTTATGGAAAGCGATAAGGAAAAAAACACGAGGAGCATTTAGTTTATGAAAAACAATTGGGAAAATATTCGGAAATTCGCAGTTTAAAATTACAAATTTACAGACTTGACACACTCGACTTCAAAAAGTATCAGATTAACTTAATCAGGGAAGACATACCATGCAGGACATGCAGATTGATTTGGGAAAAAAAACTAAATTTAGGCTATTCAAAAACGATTTGGAAATTAAACTCTTCATTTGGCCCACGTTGTTACATGTTAAAAAATTGTTAAAAAATTAAGGAGAACAGAATTGGCTACAAAATTGAAAATAATAAATTGCGGTACACAAATATATTACTTACAAAAATTTATTGAAATACTTGCAAAGAGTGCAAAACCAGTCACAGAACAGGCATTATTTGATCATCAGAATGCCACAAAAAATTGAATATGGATTGATTAAGTGACCTAAATGCATAATGAATATAGGTTAAAACTGGATAATAAAGATATCATTTTAAACTCGGAATTTTTACTGATAATTTTAATTGTATAAACTTCTCTGATGCCAATCTGCAATGTACAAGGCATTAATTTTATTCAGTTGAACAATCTGTTTCTTGGACAATAAATTCCTGGAAGCGGAATTTGTCCCGTATGGAAAAGCTATTGTGAGTTACCCATTCCATTTCTTGACATAATGTATTTAGGTTATCAGAATCTTATGACTCGTTTCACAGACCACCTTCATCAATGGAACGTACCGATTCCTATGTCAGCACGGGAACAATGAATGTCTCGGAAATATGATGCATAACTGCGCCCTCGCAAAATACAGGAAAAATCCACAGCCTTTATTGATTGCATGATGACCTCTTTCCAAGCCCCTGAGGAAGACTGTGCAATCCAGCTCGGTCTGGACTTTAGTCGGGTGAACGATTGTTACAACTCTTGGTCCGACCTTGCAGCACAGGGCATTAAAACCCACGACATTGCCCCAACCTTGTATTACGTTTCTTGGATAACTTATGAGGATGGGTGGAGGATATGACGGGGAGTGAGCGAGATTTGATGGGTGTCCTTTGCCAAAAATTGGCGAATAGTACAAGACCCAGCTAGTGTGATGGGGTGATCAATTAAGGTTTAAGATTAAAATAAGAATAAAATAAGATTGTGGTGGAAATTATGTTGGAATGAAATTTTGTGCAAAGCTAAATTAACAAGTCAAACTTATCGGAAATTATGAAATGACTGCTTTTTAAATGGAAAGTAATAAAAAAGGCTTGAACTGTCACATTTTTAGCAACAATAATTTATTTAATTTCGAAATATTAAAATTTATAACAATCTATTCTTATTTCATGTAATGAAAATTCAAAAAATAATTCTATATTTTCTCCGTGTCACTGGATTTAAATAGTACCTTCAGCAGTTAGATCTAGTAGTACAAAAATACAAAATAGCCTAAATACGGTCTGATTATCGAAGATATTGGGTATTCCAATCAGTTAGTATTTATCTGAGCATTTACAGTTAGTATCGCCTCATCAATTAACTTATTGTACTACAAGGGATATGTGGCCCCGTGTTGATTGGTTTGAATATGCCATGGGTGTCCCCCATTACTCGGCTTGTAAGGATTACTTTCACATCTTGTCGAAGTAGGAACAGGCCACGGGAAATGTGACGAAGCAGGATTAGACCCCGACCTTTGCTCAGCAGCCCCAACAAATTTTGGACAGCTACACGATTCCGACGTACAAGTACCCACTCCAGGAAAAGCAGCCAAATTCATGGGTATCACAAAACAACAAGCTCCAGCCAATGTGTAGGGTAACGCTCCAAGAAGACAACATCCCACAGTTCCTCCCGTCGTAGCATTTCTCGTCACCGCAATCTTGTTCTGACTTGATATCAACCAGGCACTAATGGTGAACAGGAGATGCAGCCCAAGACATGCTAGCCAAACTGCAGAATCGTTTCCAAAGTAGAAGACATCCGGTCTCTCCAAATAAACCGTCCAGGCCGTGACATTAAAAGGATTTGGGGATAGGATAAATGGAACGAGTTCATGCTTAAGATTGGGTAAATCACGGGTTGACCTGAGTGCGTTTACAATGTAAAAATGAAGGGCTACAGAAATTCCACCGAGGGTGAAGAGAAGTCCGGTTAAGAATCCGGAAATGGGTAGTATAATATTGAGTCTCTTTCTGAGAACTATCGGGATGTAGGCAACTCCCCAAAAGGAGACGATCAGCGTCAACGACAATCTTCCCAGGAGGGATTCATCCCCATACCCCATTCTGTAAAGGAAGTATCCACTGCCGAAGGTAGAAATTGGGGTAGATAACCCAAAAAGGATGCTGGATATCGTTCCACAGGTATGAGCTTGGGTCAAGGTCACCAATCCGTTTGCCAACTTCATCCCAAATCCAATGAAAACCCGGAGTATTCCAAGAACAGCAATGATTTCGATGAGGAACATGGAAATTGCGTAGTAGGGCAGGACGTTGCACGGGATAATGTCGAAGGCTGATTTCCCCTCCAAAGGATTTTCAATATTGGAAATGATTCCGTAGGAAATAAGGAAAATCAGGATTGCGATTAGATTAACAAATATCCAGGAAGTTGAGGCAATGTAGAATCTCAGTTTCTTTACAAATGTTGTCGATTCGGAATTAGCATCAGGATCAGGGGAGCACTTATCAGAGGCAATATATTCCACGGTGTTGACCAAGGTGAGGGTAAAAACGTTGAGGATGACGTCCTTCCAGGAGCAACAATTCCAAAACATTGTGATGAAGAGGAGCATGTAAAATCCCCAGATAAAGGTTCGGAGACTTCGGGACCATCTTCGGAACTTGGCAGAAGGGTCCTCGTCCTTATTAGAGGGTGTAAAAGTGACTACAGTTCCTCCGTCGGGGTTCACCGTGATTGTGAGGGGTGTGTCCGCGTCGCCAGCCTCCATTTCCATCTCGGATCTACAAACAATACAAAAACGTTTTCTTAGAGAAATCAATTGATAAAGAGTGGACTACGAATTCAACGATCGGCAGATATAATAAGAATTATAAATTGGCAGGTCAAAATGAAGCCAGACTAGACCATGACTGCAGTTGATCACACTTTAAATAAAATAAAATGAATAAAATCTTTACCTCGATTTACTTTGGTACAAGGCGATTTCCAAAATGAAGAAACTTGGAAAAATTACTTATTTTGCTAACCTAGCCTTTAACCAGATCATTAACCACACCGTTGTGTAATGGTACAACTATTATTGATCTTGATTTTTTATTTCCACTGCATTCAACAGTTGGTTGAGTGAGGGAGAGCAATTTACATTTACTAGTTACATTTTACTACTCCCTGTTTATAAGGCTTTATAGAAGAAGTACTACTGGAGAAGTTGAGCAATAGATTCATGAAAAGATTTCAATGTCTTAGAATGCCCGCATGGTTAGGCAATTAGGCAATTGATTCGTACATCTACTCTGATAATCCTTGCATCTTTTGTCAAAATATCACCATGATAAGTGATTAATATAAAACCGGAAAAGTTCCCTTACTTTAAATCGGTGAAATATAGCAAGATCAGATTTTTATTCAATAATTTAACGGCAATGTCAAACTACAGGAGATGGTCTTTAAATAAGGACACGCTTTGCTCTGAATTAACAACAGTTATACGATGTGAACCATCTAATCACGTCCACCAACAATTGCATAACCCACTGATTTGTTTATCTGTATGCATGCTCAATGAATTTGTATCAAAACAATTTTATTTTGACGTCACTATCAAAGGTTACAGCAAGTGGCATATTGGCGACTCCTGGAGCTATGTACAAGACAAGAAGTTTCTGCTCAAGTATCATTGCTTATCTGGTCCTGCAACACGTAATACGACGTACGACGCGACTTGGAGAAAAAGTAAAAAGAAGAATTAAGAAAATAGGATGAAGAGCATTTTCATTCTGATAATTATTTTGGCTACGTTGGCAGTTGTTTACGGTAATTAATCAAAAGCGCCATTCATTTGTTAAAAATACGTAAATATGTTCACTTAATAATAATAATAATAATTCATGTTATATTTTTAGCAATCAGCATTCCGCCTTGCGACCAAATCTGCCAACATCCTGGTAACCACCCCATCGAAACCATTCGAGAATGCTGTCCATGGATTTAGATCACTGGATGGTGATTTGGTTTGGTGACAAGGAGAAGATAGATCGTAAAGATAATCCTAAATTTCAAGAAATATATCCCAACATGTTCAGAATGAGGAGATTTTGAATGACACAAATAATGCCTGCCTTAGAATTAAATTTAACGCTTTGTGCAGTATCTGTTCTGTAATGTTAAACGACAAGCAGGTCTGAAGCTAATTTAGGGCTAGCTATTTAAGTTTCCAAATTTACCAAAAGTTTGTTTTCATAGTCATTCAGCTTATCACTAAAGTATAATATATATAAAAATATCAATAAGTATGAGACAATAATACAATATTATTGGGTGTGGCTCAACCTGAATGACCTTGAGGTGGTTCATTATTTTTAAATTTAGTAGGTTCATTCATTCAACAATAACTGATTTTCAAGATTTTGGCATTCCTGTAATTTGAAACCTAAACTAGACCTTATGTAATTGTCAAATTTTTATGTTATGGATAAATAAATAAAGTGCCAATTTGGACGCACGTCCTTCTAACTAAAGCTACGCAGGCATACAAAGTACCAATGTGGATTTAGAGTAATTTTATGTAACTTTGGAGTCATCGAAAAATCAATAACTACGTGACGAAGCACTGACAGATTATGTTGTACTGTTTATCACACATAACCCAAAGAGCGTTGAGGATTACATCCGTAGTTGCACTGGAAATGGCAAGCCAAATCCGGAATAGAATTTAAGGAATGTCGTCACTAGAATAATAATAACAACCATCGGAACAAATTGTCATTCAATCATCAATAATTTAATGGCAACTGGCAACCCCTGACCTAAGCTGATGTCAATTTCATGGAAACACAAGACGACACGTAGCTAAGGTACATTTAGTTTGGTATGTCATATATATGTCAACATGCATGAGAGTCAGTGGCCAAAGTCCCAATTCAATAATGTGCTGTATCGCATCACGTTCACCAGAAATTATACTAATTTATTGGATAACATGCTTAATTGCTAACTTTAATACTGGTATTAATCACTTTAAAAGTTTGGTATAAATTGAACTCAGTGTCAGCAATGAACCGTCACTCATCCTCTTGCTACAATCAATTTCCACAAGTTAAATTATCCAAGCACTTTGATTTACAAATACATTTTTTCTTGCAAACTATTCAGATTTCAGAAATTTTCCCAATAAAAATGAATACTGTTGTAAAAATCTTGTTCTTTGTGGCAATTGTCACATACGCCACCGTACTGGTTGTCGATGCCCGGGCTCATGACCATGGTTGTCATCATAACCGTGATTTGCAAGGTAAATTACAATGGACTATTCTCACAAACATTATTGGATTAAAATCCCATTTTCTAATTTTTTAATAACTCTTCAGGTCAGCTTTGTCCCAGACGGGAAGCCAACAAGACGGTGTCGTATACTGCATGCAATGGTCAGAATAGAACATGCACCTGCATTCAACGACCTGAGAGTAACCCCAGAGCACCTTTCCGATGGAACTGCACCTCAACTAACGGAACAACTACAACGACGACTACGACCACTCCAGCTACAACTATAACGACGTTGACGCCATGAGGTAACTTAGATTCGCCTCAAATTTTCAGTTCGTGTTATTAGGTAGTCGAATTAATATTTGATATACTGTGGGTTTCTCAAAGGTACTTTATTAAACCATTATCAACAAAGCCAACCAATGCATCCAACGCAATAAGGAGATACTGACTAACTGGATCCGGAATTCAGCTAAACTTTATTTATTAAACTTTCTACTATAATACTGAATCAGATAAATTTAGTACTATTTCAAAGGTATTACTTAACATGCACATTATATTTATACAAGTCCTTTTTGAACACAAAATTTTCTGTTTTAAAATAAAGCCACAATCTCGCTATTCGCTGACTGTACTAATCTTTTTTGTAAATGCAAGCATATTTGCATCTCATGCAAGTTATATCGTTATATCGCAAGTTATATCGTTGCGTCTCATGCAAGTTTATACAAGTTTTTCCGTCGGAAAATACGAATGTTAACTTTCACCAGCGCTCCATTGAATATAAACACGGAAAATCGTGTTTATTTGCCCAGGATAAAATGAAAGTGCCCACAATAATGAGTTTGGATATGAATATTGGGATCATAACCTACTAGGAAAGCGAGCATTAATGCAGTTGTCAAAGTTTAGTAATACTCTTAAAGAGTAAGAAGGAAACGCAAACTTCTCATTCGTTTATGAACATTTGGTTTGAACTACTTTTGATAGTTGCTATAGTTTCCAGCAATCCAAACATATAAAAATATATATTTAACACGGGCATTTCCCCCGAGAAGACGGCGTTGGACTCTAAATACCCGACTCTAAATACCCGACTTCTTTTCCTCTATTTACACACTCACACCATTCAACAACTCCTCCAAAAATTGTTGGGCAATACTTTTTTAATGTAAAAAACGGCAGCTATTACAATTACAATCCACAAAAACTGGACTGGACAGATTTCCATGGATAAAATTAGAAGATGGGGTGCTCCGATTCAAAAACCGACGTTATAAGCATGAACGCTAAAAGTGATTTTCCTGTTAAACCCATTCTTGCAACGAATGGTAAAAATCCTACTCGGGTTGAAATTCATAATGGGAATAAGCCACCGGAAATCTTACGCAAGGAAACTGAACCAGAAATGAAAACACCGGGTAAGTTAGTTATGCATGTAAAAGTTTCAATAAACTTAATTTTAATTTAAATTTGCATTCACGAATTTAAGCCATTTTATTGGAAATGATAGATAATCAAAATATTCTAATTGTGAAGTTTTAAACGCTTAATACTAGAGCTATGGTATAGTATAAAAGTGGAACAGAGACAAGTAGGGCAATTTTGCTAAAATTCATTTATCCAATTGGCAAATATCCGTCTGAAATGAGGACAACGAAAGTCCAGGATTGATAAACAGGCATGCAAACGGGAAAATGAGACAAGAAATCCATGCAGAATGGAATTTGCCCATGTTGTAAATTGAAACAAACTCGTTAAAACTCGTCTCATTTCCCGTCTTAATTTGTTTATTTTGTGTGATTGCTCAGCTAGAATAAGGGAAGGATTGTTAACTAAGTTTTCAATTTTTGACCACAAAAACATTTCAATTTTCACTACGCAATATTACATTGCATGCATTGTTAAACGATGAAAACATAATCCGCTCTTTCTCTTCATACAATAGTTTACGGGCATACTCCTAGACAAAGGCTATTAGCCAAACACGCATCAAGTTCGTGTTCTGCAAAAAAAGCTAAATTATTCAAAACGTAATAAACCAAATACTCCAAACCATGGCTTACTTATTTAGAATATTGAACCCAGAATATCTCGAATGCTTTACTAAGTACTCTCTCTCATTCCATTATCTCACCCAGAACCTGATGTGGTCGAACCAAACAGTCCTGAAATGGCGGAACCGGAAGTGAAACCCATGGAATATCCACCCCCACCTCCTGATGAAGTCTGTACCCCACCCATCCTGGCTAAGATGGTGACCGCCTACAATCCAGACTGTGAGCTTGTTTCCTCCTCCGCAAAATTCGCCACGAAACCCGGAGACAACTACATGTCCATCCTGTACGCAGTCCAGATTCAGCTTAAAAATAAAGTCACGGGTGATGCCGAGGAGATGAATGTCATGTTCAAAACCATTCCTCGGGATCCGATAAGACAGGTCATGCTTCAGGAGAGTGCCTCCTTCATTAAGGACATCAATTTCTATCACAAACTTATTCCTGCCTTTAAGAAGTTTCAACTGGATGCAGGAATTGAAGGCGACGAAGTTGTGGAACCATGGCCGGACTGTTATGCCACACTACTGGATGGCAAGGAAGATTATGTGGCCATGCAGAATTTGAAGGCGGCTGGGTAAGAAAGCAATTCACTCCTTGAGATTATTAATTTTAGTTGACAAGTGTAATTCATGCAATTTTATCTAGATACCGAATGCCCGACCGGATGAAGGGTCTCAACGCCGAAGAAGCAAACCTTGTCCTGAAAAATCTTGCCCAGTTCCACGCCATTTCCTATGGAATGCATGGTGGGGATAGAGTTAAAATAATGGCGACTTACCCATGGCTGGAGGAGAAACTATTTTGTGAAGAGAAGGTCATGCCGGAAGGAATTAAAAGCTGGATGAAAACTACGTTTGAACATGAAGCAGAATCCCTTCTGGCCGAAGGGTTGGCTAAGGAGGCTTCTCTACTGAAACAGATTTACGGACCAATTCTGTTCAGTAACTTTGACAAGTTTTTACGAGAGCCGGTGTCCAACTGTGTGGTTAATCATGCCGACTTGTGGACGAACAATATTCTGTTGAAATATAAACAGGGTAAGGTAACAATGGCTTTATGAAACAATTGACATAATCACAAATGACACCTATATTTTTAGAGGACGAAGGAGAGACACTTGAACGGATGAAGTTTGTTGATTTCGGCCTCGCCAGAACAGCGCCTCGTTCTGTGGATGTTTCTTACTTCCTCTTCTCCTCCATACCTATGGATGACCTTAATAATTTGGAGGAGTCATTTCTCTGTCATTACCACACCCATTTTACTGATTTTCTCGCCAAGTTGGGAGTCAAGTTGGAGCCGGATGTGGAGGAGGGGCTGAGCTGGGAGAAATTCCAGGAGGAATGGAATAACTGCAAGTTCTTTGGGATTATTCAGGGACTTCTTAACATTCCCTTGTTTTGGGCGGAGTCGGAAGATGTGAGCGAAATGAAGGGTGAGACTTTATGATTGTTAAGTTCGTGGGAGGAAGAAGGTGAATGTTTTCTGGAATTTTTAGAGGGTGAAGAAGTGACCACTGAGGAGGGTAACGCTTTTCTGGATAAGCTTATGAAAGGCAAAAACCCACTTCCGGCTATGATGGTGAAGAATCTGGCCGTCAACCATTTACCTCGATGTCCCCAGATGGAGGGCCTTGAGTAGGAACTGCTTTTTAAGTTTATGGTGATAAATAGGCTTGAAAATTAATAGGATCGCGATTTTAATACATTTCTCAAGTTGTTTGTTAGGCAGTTGCTTTAGTTCATATGGCTAGGTTTGTGAGTAATGTTGTTGGGATATCACAATAAGGATTTTTATCAAGTAATATATTAGCAATACTAATAAATTATCCTCGAATAGTCACTAATAAAACACGTCACACACATTTAAGTTTCGGTTAGTTTAGGTTGCGAAAATCATAAATGAAGTAATTTTCACAAACTTAAACTAAGAGTCGGCATAATTGTACAATGCAAACAGAGCAAATGTACGAACTCAACTTAAATTAAAATAAAATCTACATATGTACCTTACCTTAATTTCTGTTGAAGATAATTTCCTGCCTTACAATCAAACACTCCAACAAAATTGGACAATAATAATCCGTTCATAAATACAACAATAGTGTGATTTCTCTTTCATTCCATGCAAATGACTGGAGATCATGGAAGGTCATGAATTAACCCTCTCATTTATCGATTTTCATTCTTAATGCGTGTTATTCCCGAAACAAGTTTAGCTGTTGGGAGAAATTGTGGAATGTTTTGTTGAACATAGCAACATAAATTCAACAACGGTATTTGCATGACGCTGAGAGAAGCCAGTTTTGGTCACTCTTAGGGAATTTAGTGAATGACTTCCCTGAATAAAATAAGTTCTCCAAAATTGAACTTGCATGCTTGAAAACTTTTAGACCGATAAAGTGCAGACTTTCCCTCGCACTTTACCTTGATATTAAAAAAGGCCTGATGACTGCTCGTAAATATTAATAGTCAAATCTAGTTCGAGCGAGCGTAAATATTATATCTGATATATTGCACATTTATTCAAAACGAGTTGCTATTTACACGACTCCGATCTGTCCTTGTAATGCTTCCTGAAGCATTTAAGCTTATCCAATGTCAATGGGGAAGTATGCTTACGAATAAACGTTTATTTAAGTCAAAAATTAGTTGCACCTGAGTGCGAGTTACAATTCGCCGTGCCAATTGTAATTCAATTTCAAGTTAAGTTTTCCAGCAGCAAGTTTTTAATCATAAGTATCGAGAGCTACAAATTTTGGAAAAGGTGTTAAATGGCTGTGTGGGTGGTCGAATATTTCCGTCGTATTCGTTCTGCGTCCCTATAATTCAGATTATGTACGGATATGCAATAATCAGATTCAATGATGTGATGAAATTGTCTCAATTGTTTTCTTTGTCCATCGTTTTTCTGGATGTAATTTTTGTGAATCTTATC
>JAAXNX010001886.1:0-15626 GCA_036491905.1 Folsomia manolachei | reverse complement strand
CTTCCGGCTTTCCAGCAGACGAACTTCGTCCAGTTTCTTGGTTAGGTCGAAGGGAATCTGGAAACCATCAGGAAATTTTTATAAATATTTCATGTAATTGCAAACTGAAAAATTTTGTGTTCATCAGTATTTAATTATAAAACCTTTATCAATTCTGTCTTTTCATCGCTACTTTGCTTTACCCAGTAAATCGTACAAAAAATAAGTAAAAAAGCAGAGGAAAATCAGTGCCAAATTGCTAGCAACGAGTTCATTTAGTTGAAAAGAAAGAAAAGCCATAACTGCATTTACAATTATTTCAGTTTTTTTTTGTTTTACGTAAACCACAACCGTATTGTATATATCACAGCAATGCTAACTAACAAACCGGCGAAAGAAACGAACCACCAGACCAAGTAAACAGTAGTAAAATTACAATTACCACGCCATGATGCATGATACGCAAACTTTGTTTTTTAATTTTCTCTAAAAACCAACCATGCTAAGTTGTATCAGAGTCGGTGATGAATTCGTTTGACAACCAAATTATTCATTAACCATTTAATTTAGTTTCTTTTTACCACTAATTTTCAAATCATTTTTTTATTGTTTCGAAATTTTCTCCCTTTCATAAAACAATTTAGTTGTGGTAGTACCTAGGTGGCATGAATTATGAACATTGAACTCTGAACTGATGCGGTTAAGAATGGCGTGTTTTAACGCCTTCGTTTACTAATTTAGTCTGGCATCAGTACTTTTAACCGGTATCGGCATGCAAAAATTGGTCTTGCCAAACGATACAATCTCCATTAAGACATGTTCAGAGACTGGATTTTTTTAACCATTTAAAAAATAACTACTTCCATGTGACATACGCAATTAAACCACCAATAATAAAATCCTCACGACTAAGATAACCAACCATAGAATTGATTGATACTCAACTTCATCGAACTAAACCAATTCATTTCAAATGACTCAATTCACGACGTAGAATACAGCGAGTAAATAAAGGAATAAAAATCATGAACACGCGTCCTTATCGGCTTCTCATTTACATCGTTGGATACATGAATGACAAAATGGTACGAAGAGGTCAAAGATATGTATAAAACAAATGGCAACCTCTCAGTTCATGCACTCCTCCAAAATGCAGTACATACAACAGAAAAGAATTAAATAAATCAAATTTCCTTCACACCATTCAAACTCGCAACTCTAAGTGGCCAAGTCGTAGTGTAGGCAGACGAGACATCAAAATAATTGTCATAAATTACGACCATATCCAAATTCAAATCCTACAAGCAACCAACTACCCATATATTCATTTAATTTGGTAAAATATTAGTATGTACTTTTAAGCGACTAGCACCCACCATATCCTCAAAATCATCATAGCTTTCATTATCGTGCACATAGATAATTGTGGGAATCAAAATCAATCCTAGAAAGACGAGGTTATTACTAACTATCGGATTTGGTGTAATAAAGAGTAAAAGTTGAGTCAGCACGTCATTATTAAGCTCAGCTTTTCTATGCTCATTCTTGTATCATCCGTAATAAAAAAATCACAATAGACCGGTTTCGTTCAGCTGCCTCCTCCTAACTTGACTGGCTTTAATAGATGGTTACTTGCCCGGTTGAACTGCAATGTCCACCTTTAGTAATTTACGCACAAATAGTACATATTCCGACATTTTGTAGTACAATGGAAGTTAGTTAGGTTCAGTATAATGTAAATATATTGTAATCAGCAGATGTGCTTTTGTAAGTTGATGATTCAAAGTCAGGTGAGTTTGCAAATGTGAAGAAACGTACGGATGTGGATACAGTGCATACTCAATCCCGTTACAAGATGATTGTTGAACTTCATGCAGCCGTCAAAAAAGCACAGCGAAAGAACCGAGTATAAGGTTTCTTTCTTCCATCTTATATGTACATTATTCTTCACTTGGTTCTAGGTACTGATCTGTGCATGGCATTATTATTATAACCTATAATACTTACGAAACGTAGAAAAAATCACCAAATTTTTTTACGTGTTATAATTTCCAACGTTCAAAATAACATGACCACAAAAGGGTGGATGAACCGTCCGTCAGCAATGGTTTCGCGTAAATTTTGCCAACTCTACTAACTTGAGTTTGGCTGTGGAATACATCAAATTGAATTTTAGTTGTTGAATGAATTTATCGACATTTGAGTCATGTACCTAAGCTTGATAAAGAAAGTTTAAAAGAAAAATCCTTGAATTTAAAATTTAAAACTTGCTGTTACAGAAAATCTGATATAAAAAGTTGTTGACACATGAATTCGTGACGTGATTACGTTGGATTGGTAAGCAATCGCTACGCGTCAATGAAAATTCTTATGCCTTTTTACGCAGAGTAAGAAGGATGGACAAATCGAGTGTTGAAGAAACCCAATTTACGCACATGCAATGATAAGCAATATAAGTAGGTAAACTTGTGAAAATTCTATTCTTTTCAATTTTTTTGAGTTCAGATATTGTAAGCCTTGTCAATTTAATGGATTTGATGCTATTTTGCTGTTGCATTTTAAATTTAGGAAAAGTGTCCACTACCCTTATCATCTTTACCCTTAGTCAATAATATGATTACTGGTTACGAAAAATAATTTCACACCAGCACGTAGGATTATTTCCTTAGCATGTAGCCGAGCCTAACAAAACCGCACAGAAATTCGCCAGAGTTCTTGCCTCATATACGTGTTTACCTGTTTGCTCTAGTTCTACAGAAAAGTAATTGCGTAGAAAATAATACTATGCCAATTGCACATTGAGTTCAACTTTTTCGTACAAATAAAAAAGTTGACTTATCCCGGGCTCAATTTATCTGTTAGCTAGCAGTAAACTTTTTCTCTTACGTGCATTGGATTCCATTACATGCCGTCAGAATGATATCGTTTAAGAAAAGCAACCAACAGTTTTATTTTTATGATACAGTTATTCCCTATTTACACTTGTTTACACACATGAGCAATTTCTTTAAGTTGGCAAAAGAAAAAGAATTAAAAGATTGCATACCATGGATGATGATGCTGTGGCAAGGAGAGAGTAAAGTAAAGTAGGTAGTTGATCTGCTAGTTTTTGGCTCTTTGTGGTTTGTTATGCTACATGCTCTCTACATATGCCTATGAGGTAGCAGAGAAATGTTTATATGATAAGCCAATTTCAGGCATTGCATGAGTACGAGTATCAGATAAATTGGCGTAGGTAGCGCGATCACTTCTTGATTGCTGGTTATGTATCTAACAACAGTACAATTTTGCAGTAATCAAATCAAAGTAGAATCTTTACGAGATTGTCCTGCTAATTCCTTTAAATTTAACATTCTTTGCACGATGAAAAACAAGATAGCAAAGTAATATATTTTAACTGGCACTCCAACACAAGTCCTTCAATAAATAAATCAAAGAGATTACAAATCTTTAATTGATTAAGCTACCGCAGCCACAGCCGTGAGAGATTAAAATCGAATGTTATACTGCTAAATTAATGATGGGACTGATATGTTTACGGGAGTGAGCAGATAATTTAAATCTCAAAGTATATTAATGCTCGAACTAATTTCAGTATTTGTTCACTAAATGAAATGAATACATGACACTTTGCTCACAACTTCTATAAGTTGGCAAGGAAGGGTATAGGTGGGGTAAATATTTCGCTGATATTTTTCTATTGTGACGAATTAATTAGCAGAAAGTTGTTGATGCAACCCAATTCTTAAATTCTTGCCATCAAAGCATTTGCATCTTCTGCCAAATAGAATGCCACCACCAACTAACAACCTGAGTCAACTTTAATGACACAGGTGTGGAGCTGTGTTTGGTTGGTTAGTTTGTGTTTCAAATAGTAGTAAGTAATAGTTTGTCATAGCACAATTCACTATTAGATGTTAGAATAAGTCGGCCGAACCGAATACAGATGATATGATTGCTTGCCATGTCATTTAATCTACTTCATACTACTTTATACAACTGTTTCTGCTAACCAACCGCATTTTTGAAGTGGTGTTATGTTATGATCGCCGTTGGAATCATTTATGTTTACCAATTACTAGGATTCACAATGAGATTGATTTGTGTAAAAGCAACAATCTCTTAAAATGAACTCGTCTCATCCAAAAGTGCGTCGTAGTAAACAACCTACAACAAGACGCGATTAAGGGAGATTGTAAAAAAAGCATAAAAATGAAAATGCCGGTTTGTCAACAAGTTCAGTTTTTCATGCAGCAACAACACAACGCAACAATGTTAAACGTAATTTGAATGTATTAAACAATTCCTGCCCTTTCTCTCTTTGTGACAGATTGAGATTGCAGTTTTTGACCCCAGCCACGGCTTATGGACCCTTGTCCGCCTTAACATGGATATTTTTTTAATACTATTCCGATCGATTTAAAATTTTGCACGCTCTCAAATATCAAGTAAATGGCAAATTCCGAACATGATTTAACTCCGGATGTTGAGAAAAAGTTGGCCTATTTTTAAAAAATTATACCAAATAATACAATTGGCTGTACAAACTAGATCGTTTGGCTGTGTGAATTTGCGTTTAATCACAAATTTACTATATTTAATTACTAGGACCAGTGTGAAAAACAGTCAGGCCATGGACGCAAAATTATGCGTTACAAATTCAAGTTAACGCTCAACAAATACATTTTCATTTGCATCAATTATGTAATTGTTGTGTAAGTTGCGTATTCTTGTCTTTTCCTGCTCCTTCACTCCACGTTTAATACGAATTCGGTGTCATAAGATATTTGTTAATAGGTATAATACAAAAAACGCGTAAATAAACAAAGATATCATAGTCGAACATTGCCATTTATTTTATGAATCGAGGCCAGCAATGAAATAGAGGTATTACGTATACGTCAAATACAGAAGGGCGACTATGCCATCATCCATGATGCAGATAATATTATGAATCTTTGTGCAAAATGATGTGACCCTACAAACTCAAAATGAGGCAGACAAGCAAAATAATCGCTGTCTGGTCTGGCAGGCTTAACACCAATATGAATGTTATTAAATAACAAACCAGGAATATAATACAACTTAATCACCGGACCAAAAATAACCCAGTGTGTAAGTAACACATGAAAACAAGCACTCCCAAATTTTCCGTAATCTACGAGACACAACATTATTATTATCACTCTCACCAACCTTACAGTTTACTTGTTGTCAGAGATAAATGCCGAGTATTTACTGTTGACTGTAAGGTCAGGACAAGTTTAATTTAAACCGAAAATAAATGATATTTTTTTATTAGATGAGAATATGATTCACAAAACTCACATAGCGGTGATATTGAAACAGTAGAATTCCTAATACCTTCTTTATCTTAAGCAGCCAGACTTTCGTCTCGATTTTAGTCCCACAGTATTTTATGTTCAAACTTTGCCTGCACGCAAACTTTTTTTCAAAATCAACCAACAATCCAACTCAGTCGCAGTTTCGCAATTCCGTAAAAAAAATGCCAACCAGCAAAAGAAACCGATCATGACTGACTGGTAAAATATATATTATATATATTATACTCCGCGCACAGTCTATTATGGACAGATCTGAACTTTAAACTGAAATGAACTGTTGCAATTATTTATGTCACATCCTCATGAAACGAAAAGAGCACATTGAATGTTGTGTATTATGTTAACACATAACCATTCCGAATCACGCATCATTCTCTCAACTCTGGCATCTTATTCTGTTATTTCTGTCATGATGTGTGGTTTAAAGTCAAAGAACTAAATGTTTTTACTTGCAACTTTTGTGCTTCTCGGAACTGAATATTAGAAAACTCAAAAGAAAAAGGAATCAATTTTTTTGTAAAACATGGCTTGACTTGCCTTATGGATTTGCAACTCAAATAGCAAGGAGGATAAGCCCAACGAATGGGGAGCGGAATTAGTGACGCCAAATTGCAAACTTTGAGCGTAGTAGTTTGACATTTTATTTGCTTGCTTAAGCCGCATCAAAAGTCATATTATTAGGACAAGTAAACGTCAAACCAAAACCACCCTGATTTAAAATATCCAACCCAAAAAGTCAGTCAATCTGTCGCTTAATTTCTTTCCTTCCGTGCACACAACCCGGTTGGTTGTCTTTGTACCCCGTATTTAAAAACAGTTTATTCTACCATTCATTCCGTGTCAAAATTGTTGAACTTTTTATTATTATTCCATCTCTGTAAGAAATGACCAACCGTACATGATCGTATGACACACGAATGACGGGGCAATGGAGCCGCTAGTCTATGCAAGTAGAAGTATGTAGCTGTGCCAGAATCAGTACTTGCATGCTTCATAAAATTGCAGAAAATTGACGGACAAGTCAAAGTCAGCAGTGTTGTCGGAAATAATCGGTCCATGCATACTTTCTTTGTGCAATTTTATGAATTGAGCGAAAATAACGAATTTAAATTTTGCAGGCTGAAAATTGCAGAGATTTGATATTGTAATTTGATCCTATGACGGTGATTGCTATTTGAGATTCTATCCCATAACTGAAAATGGTAGACTGGTTGGCGGTGTCGTGGTTTTATTTCGTTGTTCGAAATAGTTGCTAAAAAGTACAACGGACTCTGAAGGTTGTTGGCAGGTCCAAGCCAAGTCAGGTTAAGTAACCCATCACGGAACGGCATGGTCCGGTCCATTTCTATTCGTCTCGTCCATTCAACCGGCTTCCTTTCCCCGTGTTCCACGCTACAACGTATTATTATGTGGTTGATGCCCTTAATTATTACCTCACACGGTATTCCATCCAGTTACTGTACAAAACAACTGCCAAATTACAACCACCACCAACCACCACACCGCAAAACTGCAACACTGTTATCAACCCATGCATCCATTTGGCACATTGAGAGCATGACGCAAGCTTGAATTTTACTTCGATTTCGGTTTTGACGAGTTAGTCATAAAAATTAAAAACTACCTCATCAAAATAATGAGAATTAAATGGAATGATAAAGGCGTGAGTGATGAAAATATTGTGAATCATGAGTTCATCATATTCGTCACATTACTGAATGGCAAGAGCGGCCGAAGGTTGCATAGAATAAAGACATGGATGGGCTGATTATAACAGAACATTTTAATCGTTTAATGCGAAATCGCCACATAATTGGCATTATTATTGGCGTGGCATTTGTACTATGTATGTAAGCCATTATTCCCATTCCTATTAAACTTGGACATGACCCTTTCCTTCCTTTATTCCATTGTGTGAGTATAGTCATGTAATTGCGTGAAAAGCACAGGTAGACATTAAATAGTCACGTTATCCGGGGTATTGTACTATAGTCACTGATCCTGCTTTTGTGCAACACAACACTATTAAAGGTTATGAATATATGATGTATCTTGAATAATGTAGATGGGAAATGTGAAGTTCGAATGCGAGTTAGTAAATCCAATCCAACCCAGCCTACGCAAATATTGGAACAATCGGAAATCGAATTCACAATCAATTGTATACCTGTCGCAATGGATTATGGATTGATATATTAAATGAACAAATAACTTTTTAATTGAGCCGAGTTAGCTAGAGCAATGCCCTTGAAGGAAAGTTGCTGTTTTTAAAACCGGCCGGTCAAAGCCTCGATTTACTCGATACCGTATAATTTAATATTTCTCCTTGCTCAGAAACTGTCATGTTAAGAGATAAAGAATATGGCTGCTTAATACAAACCAGAATCTAGAATTGGACTAATGTACAGAACATTTCTTTTTTTTTCAGGGAAAATGCACGTTTTTATTCAAAGTTACAAAAAACAACGTATGTAACACGACCTTCTGAAATCATTTTAACGAGCTCATGAAATATAAACATTGCTCAATTCACCCAACTAGTTAACCAGTCAATCCCCGTAATTCTATATCTCTCCCCACACATTAAAAAGTAAAATTAGTCAAATATCCATCACCAAACATAAAACTGCAAAAAAGGCACAGTATGACAGATACACTTATGGTCTGGCATTGGCTTGGGTAAAACAAACAGGGAAATGTGCCATTGGATATTTAACCAAATCCGTTAACCTACTAACAAAGTGGTTATACGGATACAGATATGGTCGATGCGGGTGTAGAGTGGTCCTCCTGGCGAAATTTGTTTCTGTTTATTGCTTGATATCTGCTAAGTTTTTCTATCCCTGGTAAATTTCAGAGCATGTTATCTAGTTCTCCATCCTTCAAGTGTCAAAGTGTTCAAATCAAATCAAGAAAATGGGCAAGAAGAACTAAATCCATTCCATTACCTCGACATGTTCAAATGCTCAATGTTGGCATTACATGGGTACATAAGCAAAACTGCTGTAAAAAGCCTGATGTTTTTTATGTAACGCATACACTCCAGGCTGCAAAAATACGTGTGATGGGAGCATAAAAGTGAGAGACAAAAATCTCGACCTCTGCGGAATCACGTAATCCGGGTTGAATTATATTGTCTTACTTCAGATCTTTTACTTTGCTTTGCAGACATGACTTTGTTTACTACAAGCAAACCTCAATTTAGGGATGGATTGTGCTTGCAATTTAACCCATCGTGATTTTTTTCCATGTAGTATACCTAGGTACACACACAAGTCAACTTTGACTTGTACCAATTTTCTGTATTGATGTTGATTGATATGATTTTTTACCAGTAATATAGACAATCAATCAATCTTTATTCCAGTAAAATGTTTACTATGTAGAATTGTGTGTTGTCTTTCTGTCATGCTCCTCAATTCAGAATGAGAATTGATCTCGTCCTATTAAAATCAAATTATATTTCGGTTTGTGCGCCACACACAGACAAAGACAAGTTTCGAATTTTACTTTACGAGTTGGAAGTACCTACAGCAAATTGTATGTAAATTCGCAGGTGGTGGTATGGCGTAGTGATTCAAAACTAGAAAATACTCCTATGACTAAAGGGATGTAAAAATCAATTTTATTACCGGCAAAAGTCGTTCTTCTAAGAAAACATTTCCCAAACACAAAAAACAGCAAAGTCTACAATAAACCTTGGACCCACAGAAATGAGATGAACTCTGGTGAACCGAAGCGCGTAATTATTATGCAAGAAACTACTTTTCAGACAGCAGACGAACGATATGAAGTAACTGGACTGGCTGGAGTCAGAATGCACTACATAATATTTAATGCCAATACTATTCATTTCACTGAATTACTATTTACTACTTGTCAGCTCGAGTTCAAAAGTTCGTACAAGTTTAAGGGACTTTGGGATGCTGCTGCGAAGTTATTAGAAAATANGCCAATACTATTCATTTCACTGAATTACTATTTACTACTTGTCAGCTCGAGTTCAAAAGTTCGTACAAGTTTAAGGGACTTTGGGATGCTGCTGCGAAGTTATTAGCAAATACACACTATTGTCCATATGTCAACTCAGAGAGAGTATACCAGAAAAATGTTGTAATCCTTTTCCCAGACGCCAAGCCTGAGTGAAGCGTAATCATGAATTGGTAAACAAATGCTAAAAGTGCAGTTTTAAATGCCTATTTCTTGCATTTAGCTGATAGATGGATTGGTTGAAACCAACAAAGCGGAAAATGTCAGAGGCTGACTGACTGGTTAAAATGGATGAGATGGCCAGATATCCCACAAGATCAGATCAAATCAGTCAATACCCACGACAAGACATGATGTTACACTGAATTAAATTTGCAAATAAAATAAGATTAAATATTTGCTAGACAATGTTAGACCAGCTCTTCTCTGATCCGTTACAGAACGAGTTATGCAAACGAGACGATCTAATCAAAACTGAATTGAATAATAATATGGGGTTCGATTTGCTCTTTTAAAATTGTTGCAATGAACTTATAAAGGAAATATGCAGTGCAATGTCTTTTTGTTTTAATTTTTAGAAATTTTCCCCGTCTCAATCTCACAAAAGATGGAAGAAAATGCAAAATAGCCCCTTTGAACTCAACCAAAGGCAAAGGCTACAATATCATAAATAAGTAAAATATGTATGTCGTAAACCACAGAAACTTTGCCTTTTTTCTCGTGGCTGAAAGCTTTCTTGTCTTGAATACAAGAGCAAAGTTGACATTTGAGCTTGCTAATAAGATTAGGTCGAGTCAGCTAAACCCCAAAAAAAGAATGTCAATCTATAGGCACATGTGTTAAACCACTTTTCCTGACACTCCATACGGTTCGGGTTTTATCACTGAACAAACAAAAATACTCGGAATCGAACAAAATGTTAAGTTCATAAAAGAAAAGGGAGTCTCTTTAAATTTTGGTTGGTTGGTTGTGCTACATTTGATTCTTTTTATTTAGAGTGGATACATATTCCATACCAATCCAGCATCCCAATATTAAGTATCTGCCCCACACTCTGATATCCCTGTTACGTAAATGCAGTGCAATGCAGCACAGCTCGTCATGCTCATGATGAGGTTGGGATGAAATGACGTTATTACAAAACCAGAGTTATAAAACCAAAACATCTCCAACCATGCAGGCATCAGAAGAGTTTGTGGCAACAAAGACATGCATGAGTACGACGTATCTGTGCCATAAGCCAGAGCGTAAACATTCCGACTTTTCTGTGTTTGAACATCCATGCTCCACGTTATATAACTGTGAGCAAATTCGTCGTCGTTGATGTGGTAAAAGATGGAGCATGGAAGATACAGAAACTTTTTAGCACCAATCCTCGCTTTATTTGTACATGCGCCCTTGCATTGCACGTTTTCTAACTGCGCACTCAGAATCAAAACAACAACATTGGAACTCAGGCCAAAGAACTGCAATGTGAGCCAGCCGAGTTCATTTCACCGACAAAACGGCTGTGCTCCATTTGACCAGTATTATTAGCTGGCTTCCTTTTTTTGTCCCTTAATGATGGATGGTGTATTAAGGATCACTTAACCATCCTTTAAGCAAATATCTGTAACTAACCATTCATGGCTCATGAAGAAAGCAGGAGTTTTATTTGTTTAATAACTGTCTTATTATCAGTGATACCATCAGCAAATGCAATGTTAAGCAGATTTTGGTGCATAAATGCACGAGAGAAGATGAAATGCCTGCCGGCCCATCTACCTATACCGAAATTTAGGCCACATAGCTGCCTCGGTCTTTGTTAACTTGGCTGAGTTAGCTAAATTGTTAGTTAAATTGTAAAGTATGTGAAATCCGTTTATTGTACTTTAGCACGTACGGTTCGGATTGAAAATATGGATTCCTTTGTTTTTGCTCACATTCCCATTTAATCATTCCTGGTGCCCAAGAGCCAACTCATGATCAGCCAATAAATGTACCTGTAACAACTGCACGTTGAAGTAAATAAGTGGGCACATTTCAGCCTAGCTACAACATAGGTAAAGAAGAGAAATTCCTTCCAACCCGCTCACTTTCTCCCTATTTTTCTACCCACTGCTCTACCCGGATTCCATTTGCTCACACAACCACTTTCTTCATCTGCCCAGTTTTTGAGAAAGTACAGTAGAAAACCGGAGCCGGTTAATTTCTTTTTGAAGACTAAGCGTACTTTTGAAGCGGCACAGTTGAGAATAGGAATGGTAAATGGAAATCATTACCTCATTGGAGCCAGGTGTGGGTGGGATGTTGATGAGAACCTCGTCAATTTGAGGACGATGGTAGACCACATTCCCTTCAAAATATAACCACTGTTAGTGCATTTACCAGCGGATCTTCGTGCCGTATTTATTGAAGTAGACGTGTCTGTGCTCAAATCGTATTACGGTTAGTTAATAAAACTTATTTTCTTACCCGAAACTTCTCGTCCATTATGAGTGACGAATACTTTTTGACCGGATCTGAGTTTTAGGCTGGACACATTGCCAAATCCTGGTCCAACCAGTTCGCTCTCGGAAAATTCTCTCGTCTCTCCAGTCTCGAACCGAACCACAAACTTGCAATTGGGTGTGATACCCGTGCTGCAGTTGTTGAAGTAGAGAAATTCATCATGGTTTTTTGACCCAATTATAATTCCTGGACTGTACTGGTTAGTTTCCCTCAGTGGAGCGCAAATACGGCTGCCGATAATGCTACGCTTTGCAAGGCGTTTGCCCCCTACGGCCGACATGGTGGTAATGGTTGTGATGGCGTTGGAATCAATGACGTGGCTTTGATTTAAACGCTGAATTTTTTAAGGATAAAAATTGAGCCTTAATTTTTACTCTACTGTGTGTGCGTATGCGTAAAACTCCTTTTGGAATAATTTATGATTGAATTGAATCCAATACGGTACGCTTGGTTTCTGGATCAGCTAGGATTTGTACACGGGAAATGTATGTATTCCTTTGTCAGGAATTCCAAAAATGTTCCTGGAATGAAATTAATTTATATATTTAAATTGAGATCTGCATTAAATAGCATACGTGAAAACCCCACATATTGTTATAAGTAGTCAAACTCAGCGTCGATACCTGAACAACGCCCACGTAATACAGATAATATGAAAACCTGAGCAGTAACATTATTGTAGTTCATGTTTTCTCTTCCCGTCTATTTATAGAACAACACAACTCTACTACTTAAGTTAGTACAGTGATAAAATTAAAAACTTTAATCGTTAATTCCGGAAAGTCCGTTGGATTTTTAATGCAGGGAAAAGGCGGTCAGAAAGAAGTGGTAGTTAACTTGGTAAGCACAAGAGTTGCTTAAAAACAATAATAAAAACTCCAGTACTAAAAGACGAGCTTGCATATAACTGGATGGTTTCTGGTGGTGGTTTCTATTATGATGATGTGATGGTGGTTGGGATTTGGTTGTGTACATACATTAGCCGGAGGGCTTTAAAAATCTCACTGGAACTTTGCAACTTCCTCCAAACAACAACATGAGTTGAGCTGGAGCCAGTAAATACATTCAATCCAAAACAAAACAAAAAGTCCCCTTGGCCTTCCCTTGACTCGAGTAAAAGTGGACTGGACCGGTCAGGGCATCCCTTTTGCCGTGAACATTACATTCCTCCACTCACTCAGTTCCCTAACTTATTGTGGATGTAATTCCAGTACACCCAACAACTCAACCACCACAAAGAACAGATGAGATGAAGTGCATCATGCATCCCTTCCCCTTGCCAACAGCCCTTTTCCTTTGTCTCTTTGTGTTGTGTTGGTTGGTTCCGTGTTAAATGCAGGGCCCTTAATTCCTATACTTGAACTACTGTTTTGCTTTAGCACACCCTTTACATTGCACAATCAGAGCAGGTGACAAAAAAACCGGGTATGTCATGACCTAGCAACAACCCATATCGGATAACCTAAAACCCTAGCATTATCAGAAGATACAACCACTGTGCAGTGATTCACTACGTGTTTCGGGATTTCGGCACTTTTACTAATGACTCTCATCGAGGTGGATAGGTATAAATTACCAACTAGACCAAGGCCAATAGGCAGACAAAGGATGGATTGAGTTTCATTTCAATGGCAGCTAACAAAGACTAATCCTAGTTTTACAAGTTTCCCAAATTCCAATACAATCCTTTCACTTTCACCACATTTTCCCCGAATTATTTTACAACAATTTTACAAAAAATGTAAAACATACCGTGTAAGGTTAGATGTGAAATGACTGGTTTTCCGAAAATGAATTTGTTGATAAAAAATTGATTTCGTATTTGTTAACTTTCTTTATATTTCTCACTGCAACACTTTCTCTTTTTTATTGATTTTGTGTAATTTTATTTTGTCACAATTACACACAAAGGTCCGACAGGAAGAGGATTATTTTCCATAAGTTGAGTCGTGAATGAAATATAGTTTTCGGTTTATAAATTTCCATCCTGGGACTCATTTCCCAAATCAAATCTCGACTGACGCAAGTGAGTGGATTTTGATTTATCCCAACTCGCTTTGTTTTATGTAATAATTTGACTGTGTCTGTTCTTTCCTGTTCCAGAAGAACTTGTGATAATGCTACCTTCAGTAATTGCTCTGTAACAAGTGTGTTGTATAAGGGCAGTGGTGAAATAAGAGTGTGATTCAAGTGTCTCAAGTTATGTTAACCGTACCAGAGTTGGTTGTATACTGAGAGATTGGAAGGGTTAGCGAGTGAACCAAACCTAACCAAACCAAAAGTTCTTGCCTGTTTCTATCTCTGTAACCGGCTCACATGCGTTATTCTCATCTCAAAACAATAACATAGAAGCAACCAGCTGGCTATGCAATGCATTACATGGGTACGGTTAAAGGGAATCAGTATTACGTAGTTGGTGGTAGTTCTATTCTGTGGGGTTTCCTCATGTAACACCCGAGTTGGGGGATATCCCTTTTCCATGCTACAGTATTATACCAGCTCTTGTTGTTAAGCGGCTCTCTACCCCGTTTTAGCATTGCGTGGCGTTCGTTTAGAACATTGCTTTCCTCCCGATGTTGTGGTACTGCGCCACGCGAACTGGCATCTCACCGATACACCCATACTCCTTGGATAGTGAGTTGGTTAATACGGATTGTCAATGCCATTCCATTACATGCAGATAAGCAAAGGCACGAAATAAGGGTCCCCGAAGAAGTGGGTGGGGGTAGGAACATTGGAGTTCAGCTATGCTTGCCATATTGTAACGTTCCTACTCCAACTATGTCACCGTTGGGGTGCATTTGAGTGGGTGACCTCAATTGCAATTTTTCGATTGCGTCTGTTATTTTGCTGCTGGCTTGACTGCTCCCTTGGCTATATCCATACTGCGTGGGACCTGGTTAATTTGATTTCCTCTGAGAGGAGAAAAAAGTATCTTGTACATGAATTTTTTTTATATTTTATGGGGTACGCTTTGACGTGGAAATGACAAGCATAATTGCAAATTATGACAATGGAATTTCGGAGAAAGTGCCAATGTGAAGAAAGTTAGTGCGAAATGAGGATGACACATCACTAGGTGAGTATAATAGACAAACCTGACGCAACACAAAAAAAACAGCCGGCATTTTAATGAAGGAAACAGAATACCGGTATCATAGTGGGTTGCAATTAGTTTGTAGGTGCAATGCTGGTTTGTGTTGGCCAAAACTAAGACGTCATTCAGTTCTTGTAAATGCAATGCAGTGATTTGATGCAAATCTATCTAGCTTCTTTCTAAGTATATGCAATGCAATGCTATCTACCTTGTCTGTCAGAGTTAGATTGGTTAGCCGGAAACGATGCCGCATACCGTCACTTACTGAAACATGTTTGTGAATATTTTAGGCAAAAGGTGAAACAATGAACGCATAACTAACAGACGCCGATTTTTAAGAAACTAAAATAAAAAAGTTGGTTTTATGCATGCATGCGGTTTCTTTGCGTCAAGTTAAAGTTAAACCCAATAATTACTTCTTACATTACCGTGTATGCTGGTCGATTGCAAGGGAGGCAGTGAGCAACTAATTGAATCCTTATCAAAGGTCAAAGTCTAATTATAGCGACGACGTAACCAGTTTACACTTGTGTTCAATGGGGGCCGTTTGTGTTATTGTACAATGGTAATAATACATATATTGTAGAATATACTGAGACATATAATTGTTACATCATTAAACGTTGACTTTGGTTTGCCTCAAATGTGGGAGGAATTATTTCTTATCATCTCGACTATTCCAGTAAACCGCGTGATGCGGTTTTATCGCTAATACTACAATTTTA
>JAAXNX010001885.1:0-15627 GCA_036491905.1 Folsomia manolachei | reverse complement strand
GTTTTTGTTTTGCATCTGTACAATTAATTATAATTAATGAGACGATTCTAATCCGCATAATTAGATTACAGGCATTCATTCCTTTCCCTAATTATGCACCGGCGCAATTGTCATAATGCCAAGATTGCAATTGTGTCATGAGCGTGGTTCAGATTCGGAGTGAAAGAAATTCGGAATGAGATTCGCAATGCGGTGCATATCATTGGCATAAAAATAATATAAAATCTCAAACTCCTGGCTTACCCATGGGCACCAGTTGCCAATTGGAGGATGATCCGTCTCTCTTCTAAAATCCCGTTGAGATCTTTCCAAGTTTGTCCGAGGGAGTCGGCCATCGCTGCGTAGACTTCGGCACGAGGTTTTTGTGTAGCAATCAAATTATCTGCTTGTCGCAGCAGTTCCTCCACCGGGCTTTGTTTGGACTGGGGGCGAAAATTGGGTCAAACTCAGTAGTTTGAGAGGTTTAAGAAAGAGCTTACCTGGAGATTTTTAATGCATTGGGAATGATTTTTAAGGAACTCTTCCGCATCTTGGAGGCTATCCGGAAGTTTTAAAAGTGGAGGAAAGAGTTCAATAACTTTTAGTTGTAAACCTCGGTGTGGCGTCTGTAAAAACAAATAAGCAAGTGTCGACATGAGACGTACGGAAGTGTTTTAAGTAATGGCGTTACTAAATTATGATGGTTATGTGTAAGGAAGTCAGAGACATGTGCAAGAAGTTAGTCCGGAACAAATGAACAATTGATTTAGCTTTGATTTTAGACCGGAAATTGGTGAAATATTAGGACTATTGGTAATCAGTAATCAATGATTATTGGGCAATCATGAACAATACAAACATGGGATCACTTCATAGCCAAATTTATTCATTAAACTAATCCATCCGACGTGTGACGGTGTGAGATTTCTTTTTTGACACGAATTCCCATTTTTGGCCCTGTTTTGGCACCGGCATCCATCAAAGTCTGAAGTTATTGATGGATAGTAAATTGAGCTTGTAGTGCAAATTTTGCATATTTTTTGCATCGTTTGTAAAAAAGTAGAATTTATTTGGCTAAAGTTTTAGTTATTGCAGAGTCTCGCATTTTATTGTAGCCCATGTTTTTGGAAGGAATGCACTTTGTCTAAAATTTATCTCAAGTGTTGTTGTCATTCTGTAAATCAAATGGTTAAAAGTCTGTCAGAGAGAATGCTACCAAATTAAAGTGTAAAGCACGATTTTTAGCAATTTAAACCATCACCCTGCTCGTGTGCATCTGGATAAGCTTCATGTATACTAGTTGTAATATGCAAATACAAGCCTGTGATGTAACCTCAATTAGCAGGAGCACTTTGTCCCATTAACTCCCTTATTTATGGGCAATTCTCTACTTAATGATGGCCCACACATGTGTGAGTAATGTTGGGATTGTCTTCCTATTATTAGTATAAGAACAATGTTTATGACTAAATCCGTCTAGTTGTCTACTTATGCAGGAGTAAGTTACCCAAATAATTTGGGATTAAAACTGAACTACATTGAACTGCCAGACGCGAATGTGATTTATTAGCTGTCAGTCAATCATTCATTATTTAACACTTTTGCTCGATATTTACACAACAACTTAACCAAAGTTGGTGTACATTGTACATGATTTGGCTGAGATGACCTCAATTAAGCGTCTGGAGTGGTTAAAACTAAGAACTCTTACTTTTTTTAGAGAAGAGTCTGCTTACAAGACTTGTCCATTATGAGGAGGTGGTGGAATGTCAATAAAACTGGGATCAAGGGCAATAAGACGACAATAAAGAGTTGGATGATTCATTAAGGATGATCTCATTCAAGGAATGTTTGGGTTTCCTTAACTTTTGAACTCTGACCTGAATTGGGAGACACAGAAATCTTTCCAGGGAAAGGGTTGTTTCTCGTAAATATCAGTAAATGGGATGCAGTCATCTATTTCCGCTATTTATGTGGGGAATCCACATTGTGGATGAGTTCCTTGTGGGAAAGGAGTGAACTCATCCACTAAAAATAAATCTTAACGATTTGTATATTTTAACAGGAAAATCCAGATGTGGACTGGGACCATGTTCTCATGGCTGCTTTTGACAAGGGATTATTGAAGACTAGACCAAGACACTCATTTACTGGGCTTTAGGGAAGGTTCCAAGTAATTAATGGGGATTAACTCGGAATATTTGGAAGGATTTTTGCAGGGGCTAAATTTTGTATTTTGACCAAAATTCCGAGATTTCCTTGAAAATGGTTCATTTACGGTTTTGAAGGATATGGTTGACACAACCCTTCCTTCCCGATTCTGCACCGGAAGGAAATCCGAACATGTACAAAACATTGCTGACTGAACCCAAAACCGGTAAAATCTGCACCACGTGTTTCTCCAAATGAATAAGTCTCGTTCAGTTCAACAATTTATCCTGTCGAACAAAGCGGAATGGTGTAATTTAAAGGGTTAAAAATGCATTCATGACTTCGTAGCAAGTGCTTAATTGAGATGGAGTACCTCCTCTAATTGATCCCAGTTCTCATTTATTGAACGAGAGGAAATATGAGACTAATGAGCTAATTATGGTCTACCTTGCTAAGAGTGCTAACCAGGTTTATTTGCATGTTGTCAAATTACAATAAACCAACCATACCAAGGACAGAGGGAGATGGAATCCAAATAAATATTGTGGAGTGACATTGGCACTTTTGGAACTAGTCCAATTCATGATAACCTTACCGCGTATCATTCTACAAAAGTTTCCGAAATTAGGAGGATTCAATCCTATAAAAACATTGGATCTAATTTTTGAGTCAATAAAGAAATGGCTCTAGGAAATGTGGAGACAAATTCATTGTTTGGATCTGTTCGGATTTGCATTACAGTGATGCCATTACTGCATTTTATGTGGGGAAACAATTAAGTTTTTTATGAACTTTTCGGTTTTTTATGGATTCTATTCCCAACCAAGTTCATGTTTGTCTAGGGAATCTTTTTAAGGGAAAGAGTATAATTCCGGGTGACGAAAGATTCAAGACTTGTTGAAAACATTTTTTTTATGGATTTGGCAGCTGAAATCTTATAGTTTTTGTACTATTAACAATCGTCTAACTGGAAAATGTGAAGAATCCTAACTTGGTTTTTCATTCTTATGCTACAATTTGAATACACAATGATTGAAATCAGGGATTTCCTTGTCCTGTCACAATTCATGGCACAAACTCGTATCATGTCTGAAATACAATTTGAACCGACTCTAATCTGGAATGGCTATTCTCGTCGTTATTAAGAAAACGGGCATTAAATTATTATTTATGACCTTTTCCCAGGACACACACACCCACCCTGAGAACTAGACAGAAGAAAAACAATGGTTTTCCAATAATGATATCAAACCAGTCATCCAAAACCAGTGGGATTTAATGAGCTCCCCTATCATACTAGGAGTCAGTTCCCATTAAATTCCTACGTCTGACTTGCTTTCCTTCTGCATTTTATTGAGCGACACGGAATTTGAGACGGAGGGGATCAAAGGAAAGGATTGTATTTCAGTTGCAGACTGAATTTGACCCAAGTTTTTACAGTATGCACCAAAAACACAGCAATAAAACAATGAATTGTGCAAATGAATTGTGTTTAAAATAGGATTTTACCTCAAGTAACGCAATAACGAGTCTGGTGGGACTGCATTTGGATCTCAGTTCCGGGTGGAGATGTGTTGGATTCCATGGCTATCGTGCTTATTGTCGTGGTCCGAGCTGGAGTTTGACTGACCTTTGACCCAGGTCGAGGGGATGGTGCCTTTGGCGGCTGAGTAGGCTGTGGAGGAGCCCCCACCTCCGAACTGGCGGAACTTGGTAGTCGAATATCCTCTTCATCTCCGTCTGTCATTCGATCGGAGATTGAGAGTTGAGAGGATGTCGAAATTGTGGAAATTGGTCGAACTGCTTTCTCAACGGGTGCACTCATTTTGACACTTATCAATAAATTTGCAAGGATAAGCCTCAATTTTACTGGGACATGTCACAGCTGGGTGGGTGTGGCACAGATTCACAACGACACCGCGTCATGATTTGACTTGATCTTGATCCAAGAATTAGAACGAGTTTTCTGCCGACGCCACTTATGCATATTGCATATGCAGTAGAAATGCAGACTGAAACAGATTTCGGAACTAAAACGGCCTCACTTTAAAAAAACATGTGGAGAACAGAACAGAACAAAGTTTCGACTCCAACCCTCTCCTCGCTCGCTCGTGGTGGTTTACTAACTAAGTCAAGTAAATGGTAAAAAGTTGCTTAAAAGCCATAGGATGCTTGTGACTTGTGAGTAAAGCTAACTCATTGGTGTGGCAGAAGAGATCAAAATTAACAGAGATGCGCGTATAAATGCGTGTGAATGCTTAGTTGTAACCCACTATGTGTGGGATGGGAGTTGGGAAGAGGTCATGACACTCTTGGGGTGGGTCACACGGTATTTTGGGATAGGTACTTAAATGTTGCTTTATTTTTGGTCATTACTTTTTTAATGGATAAGCATTAGATAAGAAGAGGATGCCGAGTTAACCAGTTATCAAGGGTTAAAGGAAACTCGGCCCGAGAAAGGGTTAAAATAGGGAGAGTATTTGGTTGTATGCATAAAATGTTATTCCTGGGCGAGGGTGGGGATGTCTATTGAGAAAGTGGGAAACCTTTGAGTCACTAAAAACCAACTTAGTCAGAGTAAAAGTTTGATACCCGGGTATGTAGGAGAACCCGGTTCGGTTTGGACCGAAAGAGGGCATGAAGTCGATGAGATGGGTATTTTACGTTGTGGGAAAATTGAGAGCGGTTCCAATTTTTACATGAGATTGTGAAAATGCAAAAGATAAATCTTGCGATAAGATTCGTACATGAATGAGTGCAGGACTGGTGACAAATTCAAGCAAATCTTACACCTGCAAAAATTGCTTAACAAAGTTCCTGTTGTGTAAAATTTTCATACATCCATATTTAGTTTACTAAATGCATCAAATCTCAACTAAACTCGAATTCATTATGGGTTTTAAAATCTTGCTGACGGATGAATTGTAAAATTTTAATTATATAAAGTTGAGCTGTTTTATATATTTCCTGAATGTACAACGACAGTCACAAGTAATTTGCTACTTTTTACAATTTGTAATCATGCGACTTCTTAACCATTACTGTTTTACGGAGGCATGCAATTCCTTGAATTTATACGCTGTAGACTTTCAATTCAATATAAACGCAATTAAATATTAATAAAAACTTGTAAGTTTTAAAATGTTTACAAGAATTCTTGATATATCGAACAATGTCTCTTTGACACTTTGCTAAAAATCAGAAAAATCAGAATACCATGTAATCACTTTATCATCAAATGCAATTCTGGACACCGGCTCAAATTCCAGACGCATCTTTGCACACTTCAATAATTTGTAGAATGCAACCATTTCCCTTTTAGTAAAGACCTTAAACAAATCTCTCGCCCCCTATTTTTTAGTAATTATTGTATCGCATTTAGATTGCATGAATATGATTCCCAAAATAAAATACAAGCAAAGCCATGATATTTGACCATGCATTCATGTCCCAGGATACAAAATACAGTAGTCTACACAGGAAACCGAGTAATGGATCGATAGAGAAAGGCGTGTAGAACCAGAAAGACGGACTCTTATACCGAAATTGCATTGTATATGGTCATATACTACTATGAACTATATGTTATCCATAAAAGGACACAAGTTTTGTAGAGAGGGATTCAGAAGGGCTGGAAATGCAGAGAGAAACCACTCGCAGTTTTCTCCCTCTGTAGAAAACCCGGGTTTCTCCTCCATTTTCTCGTAAATAGTCAACTATTTATTATTGGAGGTAGTTCCCAATTAACCGGATTTCTTAACGTATTTAAATCAATGTAAGATAAAGGATTACTTAATAAGATGCTGAGAGATTCCCAGATTTTGTTGGGTTGGAGAAAGTTAAGGATGCAACGTTATTGTCAAATAGTTTACAAAAATAAAGGAAACAATTTGTAAATGACTGAAAATGCGTAATTGGCAACTTTTTCATGTCTAAAATGTATTTAATCAAGAAAATTCTGTCCCTTTGAGAAGAGCGATGGTATGGTTCCAGAGTCCAGAGTAATTTTCCAGTGAAATGAACTCTGGACAGATTCCCAGGAAGTGTTTGACCATGTTGGTCTCGATATTTACTGATAAAGTGTCCCTGGCTATGACACGGCCGGACACCTTTTCCCACAAGTGTCACCATCCTGTCAGTGCCACAATCTGGAAATCTTAACCCAATAAATTCACACCCTCTCACCCTACCTGGAACTGTCTTTTTAAAAAAAGTGCTTTCCAAATACTTGGGACACCTTAAATGACCCCTTATCGACATAGTCAGTGAGTTCCACCACGTGGCCATAACTTGTACATAATTCATTGACACGTCCAACCAGGAGCACAATGAATTTTCCTTCTATTCTCAAAATGACGGGGTAATTTTACTTCATAACCTCGCCATACCACACAATAGTTGAGAACACAATTGAGTGAGGCAGACTTGTACAAAAGTATATTTGAAGCCGAGAACTTGGACGGCAATCAAATCATCAAAGGGAGAGAAAGCTCACAACAAAATTCACCTTAACATGATTTCTTTCCCTGGCCTTTCATCATCCTGCCGTGGGAGGAGGCAGGCTTTTTATTATTTCAAAGAGAAAAAAACATGTTGGCACACCGTGTCGAGGTAAATTAAATAAAAAGGAGAGATCCAAAAAGGAATGGAAGCCAGGGGAGCGAGATCTTTTATCTTTTTGAGAGAAATTGGTATTTATTCATGATTACATGCGTAATTACACAATTAATCTTTGTATCCTGGGTATAGTAAAGCTCGACCTTGTCGACGGCATTATTGGCGTCGCCAATGAATCCATTACGAATGGAATACCGTAAAAATCCCAATTATTTCCCAACACAACCACCAAATCCTTTATTGATCCTTTCTCCCATCAGTCAAGGAAGGCATGCATATATGGGTATGAGCCCTCACTCCTGTCACCCTACCAAGGTCCCAGTATAGGACGACGGAGTATTAGCCTACTGGATACCAATGCCGAGATGCTGTAGAAAGTTTGAGTTTGGTGGAAATCTGCAGTGCACCAAGGAGTCATTATATTTAGGAGCGGAGGTAGAAAGGTTCTCCAAATAATATGTTGGGGAAGAAAAGCCACCGACTTGCGCCCTGGGTGCGGGCTTTCTCCTCGGAGACAGTCGGCCAACATTGCCCTCGTGCACTGGAGAATGGATGAATGTGAAAGGAAAGAAAGTCAGACTACGAGAGAGGGTTAGTTTAGTAGGAAACCTCTCCTCGGGTTGAGTCACCCTCTCTCCAGACACCTTTCTCCAGGTTTCAAGGGTTTAAAAAAAGTGATGGATTTGTTGGGAGGAGGAAAGAAGTTGGATAAGTTGTAAGTTAATGTGTTATCATGACTGGATAAGGCAGATTGAGTGAGGTTTGAGTCTCGTCACTGGAAATTAGTTTCTGGAGAAAACTGTGTTTTTAAGAGTCCAGGAACACTAGAAATGGATTTGAATCTGAAATCTAGTAATATTCAGCCAAGGAGAAACACGCCAACAAAATTGAATGGTTGTGACTAAACTTTAAAACGTATTTAGAGGCAAATACACAGTTTCCGGAAGAAATTGAGTGTGTTAAGGAATAGCCATGCAGTTAAGTAAACTAAATAAGAATCCAGGAAGGTTGTGGACATGGTCACTTCGACGTGATCCTTATTAAGCACATAATTGTGTCAGAATTTGTGTGATGGTGTGAATGAGTCCTTAATTTTAGTGGCAAAACTCCATGGAATCCTTTTAATGGAGGTGGAAGTGAAAGTGAAGCGTTTAATTTTATCCCAAGACTCAGGATGGGAACAGTTTAAGTGAGCCTTGTTCCAAGGGTGGTTTAAAGGTCGAGGCGTGACCTGACCCAGGTCGGTCAGGTGGTCACTNGCAAAACTCCATGGAATCCTTTTAATGGAGGTGGAAGTGAAAGTGAAGCGTTTAATTTTATCCCAAGACTCAGGATGGGAACAGTTTAAGTGAGCCTTGTTCCAAGGGTGGTTTAAAGGTCGAGGCGTGACCTGACCCAGGTCGGTCAGGTGGTCACTCTTTTTGTGTCAATCCAATTAGTTTGGAGTAAAGAGTTGAAATTGCGGCGAAAATAAAGAATAAAATCCTCGGGCTCAAGATGCAGAAGGACACCTGCGCCCTGGAGCATATTCAATATGTGGGGCCTTATCGGTTGGAAAAGACGTTGGGAAAGGGACAAACAGGTAAAGTTGCGAAAAGTTAAGTTACTTAAATTCAGCCACTTTGAAAAACTTTGACTTTTGCAAGTTTCCACAAAGTTGGCAAAGTTTGAAACAAGTGGCAAATAAATAAGTAACAAATCGAATAGTTATTTGTCTTTTAAATCAAATGTAATTTGAGAATGCTTTTAATACACGTCAAACGACGTAGGTGACTTAGAAATCCAATCCATTTCCTTTAAATGTCAGTCAACATACCTGTGGCTCTATTATCTTTGGCTGGATAATCCAACCGGATTAGTAACAGATACCGGGGTGTGCCTAAAAGTCAGAAATTGTTGAAAATAGAATAATTTCAGAAATCTAGACGCAAAATATTGCAAAGTAACTGGAAAATATTTGATATTTCTTTCCTAATTGGAGGATAAATCTCAAGTAACACATTCTCTCGGATCCTATTTCTTAAAGCTGCGTTATCGCTTTCTGAAAAGGTCCACCCTAAGCAATAAGCTTGATAAGAAGGTGGTTCCTTGTATCCCCATAAATACCATGATTTACATCAACCCAGCCATTCATATCATATCACATCTTTCCTGCCCGTCGTCGAGTTAATGGATTACTTGCATCTCCTGCATCATGAATGAGAGGAATATGTGGAGTTGTAGGATTCTCTTGGAAATTCTTTTTTTCCTTTTCCCCTGTTCCATGGGATGATGGAACTTCTATCATCCATCCATCCGAATTTACGTCCATCAAAATAATACTCTACCCGAGAATATAAGGTGCATCCAGGAGAAATGGGGAAAGGTGGCTGGGTAGAAATGGAATCCACCCTTTTTGGCAGTGGAAGGAAATGTTTTCCTGTGCAAACATTTTTGGAGGAAGTGGAAGTGAGTGGGGTGAGGAAGGGGAAGATTTTATTTCACATTTATTACGGAAAACTTTGCCAAGGATATGATATCAGGGTAGGGATTGGTAGGAGAAGAAATTAGTAGGTAAGCTGACATGGATACAAATGGTTTGGTATCCTAATTTTGTCTAATATGCTGTGAGGTATGATTTCAAGGTATTGGTTTTGTGCGAAGGACACTAATTAAAGTGTGGCCAATTATAAGTTCATTAAAAATATGGATATTTTCAAGTAATAAGGAAGTTAGCTGGGTGGAGAAAGTTTCTGGTGGAATTCAGAGTTTGAGGTATTTTCAGCAACTTATGGAAACAATCCAATTTATTCTGAAACTCTTTTCAAGATATCGAACTTGTAACTAGGTGAAGTAAAATTAGATTAAATCCAATCTTGTGAAATTTGATTGTCAACTAATTATAAGTTCATTAAAAATATGGATATTTTCAAGTAATAAGGAAGTTAGCTGGGTGGAGAAAGTTTCTGGTGGAATTCAGAGTTTGAGGTATTTTCAGTAACTTAGTCAGGAAACAATCCAATTTATTCTGAAACTCTTTTCAAGATATCGAACTTGTACCTAGGTAAAGTAAAATTAGATTAAATCCAATCTTGTGAAATTTGATTGTCAACTCTTGGGAGACTTGCTCAATTTATGGGAAGTTTTTTTTGGAGGGTGGAGAATGGCAACGGAACAAGGTTGGTTGCTCCAGGAATAATTAGGGAGCAATTAATAACTTGTCTGCTTCGAAGTCTGTTCAGGGTTCCGTGTTAATTGAGTGTTTTGTTGGAATTTATTATGTTAACGTATATGTTACGGGAGTAGAAAGTCAGGCTAGGGTAAATCGGCGTTTTCTTGGTAATTTGGCGACTAATTAATTATATCATTTTTATTGGCCCACACTACATTCCATCCTCCGAGCAATATTTTTAGAATATGACATAATTTGTGACATTATCGGTCTATTCCAGCTTTCTCTTTGATTCTTGTCATGATAATGCACTGATCCCTGAGTCAATCAGAGCCAATGTTTGATTATAATTAAAAGGAAGCATCTGCGAGAAGGAGAGAGTAATTTATGGGCTAGATTTTCAAGTCAGGATAGAGACACACTGTTGCTATAAATAGGAAGAAGAGAGTAATCAGAGACAAAGGAGATTGGAGGAAATAACATATCAACTTGTCCAGGATAAGTTGTCCTGAGATGGATGTGAGGGGTGGGATGGATACAATTTTGTAATTAATCAAGGACAACCAGAACAACTTGTCTAGGAGTTGCTGTAAATTTGAAGGATCCTCACTTGCCAGATTGTTGGAATGATTGTAAAAATGTTTTCTTTAATCATGTTTATTTTAGGTGATTACTTTTTTACTACTAGGTTTTTGCTCAAGTGCATCATTTGACGAGTTCAGTTAACTCCCAATTTCGGTTTAGCACTGAATCTGACACAATATTTGAGATGGGTATCCTGCTAAATCTCAATTTCTCAAAATATTCGGCTGGAGAAAGTCTGCCGAGAGTTGAGCAGAATACTAATTTTAACTTGGACAACTTTCACAACAAAGGATTAGGATTCATGAGTTTCTTATTTCTGTTCTTAACAGATAAAAGTTTTATACGCGTCCTTTTAACGGGAGTTTGACGAGTGCAAGCAATACTAAAACGGGTTTATTACGAGTATGAGACTAGTTGAGATGTAATTATGATAATTGGAGAGTAAGTTCTGAGTTATTTGATTAGCACAGGAATTTCTGGAATGATTCAAAACCTTTTTAAAAGTATTACATAAAATTAAACTTAATTTCTTGTGTAGCGATCTAAAAATGCTTTCACCTCCTGGTTATACACAAATTCTGATAAAATTACATTGCAAGATTATTAGTGAGTTGAACGTGTCGTCATAAAAACGAGGTAAAAGCCATTAAATGTATTAATATACTCAAACTTTGTAGAAAGTTAAAGCCAACTACAAATTTAGAATACTAATTTACCCATTCCGGCTAACCAAACTAGTGAACTTGCACCAAACTAAAGTTTTGACACATTGCGGCTGACTAACTTTGCACAGTTTAGGATTGAATTTCATTACAATCTCCTTCTAATTTATTTAATACCAACCACAGACACTTGTGGATTAAATGCTGATTAACTCCTTGTTTTCCAGGTCTCGTCAAACTCGGCGTGCACTGTGTCACCGGAAAGAAAGTCGCCATCAAAATAATTAATCGGGAAAAACTCAGCGAGTCCGTGCTTATGAAGGTAAGTTGAGGATGTAAAATGGTTCAAATCAGACTAAATAAATAAATCTCAATTTTTCAGGTTGAGAGAGAAATTGCCATTATGAAATTGATCGAGCATCCTCATGTCCTTGGACTCTTTGACGTTTATGAGAATTAAGAAATATCTGTAAGTGGGAGTCAAGTATTAGTTACTTCCTAATTAAGCAATCAATCACTTGCCTGGGAGTTGACACATATTTGACGCGTTATACCCAATTAATTACTAGAGTCATGGCCAATCAATAAGTGGGAAATCAATTATGTCACCCTTCCCAAAACTTGTTTAGGGAACGGTTGCCAGAACTTTGGCCACACTTAAAGGGAGACAGAAACTGGGATTGACAGGGAAAGAAATCAAGCCAGACGCTGAAACAATTGGGTTTCTTTCCCAGACGCAATTGAGCAACTTTTACTGATTAAAATTTTATTTTTCTATTGTCCAAAATAAAGAAATGTTCTCATTGTTCTGAGTCTGAGACTGTTTTTCGGGTATTGTTTCCAAAAAAGTGGGTGATTTCGGGAAGCTAAGCTTCTCTGGCAGGCTGGCATTCTTTATTTTTTACACAGAGAACAAAGGAGTCTCGAGAAGTATTGTTTAAAATAACCCTGTCTTATTTCCAGATACCTAATCCTTGAACATGTTTCCGGTGGTGAACTCTTCGACTATTTGGTAAAAAAGGGTCGCCTAACACCGAAAGAGGCGAGAAGATTCTTTCGCCAAATAATATCTGCCCTGGATTTCTGTCATAGTCACTCCATTTGGTGAGTTGTTACTAATTTATGGCTTTGGGATCAATCTCAAAACCAATTTTTAGTGTCCTTGTCAAGATTCCTGGGTAAAATTGAGGCGACTCATTTTTTAAATTAAATTAGAATCGATCCAGGCTCCATAAAGGAAATTATTTCCTGGAAATATGAAGCCACGGGTGGTTGGGAGAAGTTGATGCATTTTTATTCTGTTATTTTTTATTATGGTGGAGAAAGGCATTAAAGAAAGTTGTTGAGAGAGGGTGTAGTTACTCATATGTGACTAATATGGAGTCAACTTTTACCTGGCGATAAAACAGGGTGGGTGGGCTTTAACTGGGTTTTTGTTAGTAAAAATCAGGGTCTTTCTTTTCTTGAGTAATACGTACTGATTCAATTTATTTACTGACAAGGATTTTAATAGAGTTTCCGTGAAACTGTTTCACCCCACCAGGTTACATGAAGATTGGCAGAGGTGGTCTATTTATTGGAAAGCCTTGAAGTTGGAGAGGTAGATAATAAAAGAAATCCGTGGAATTTACTAGGTCAGAATAAGGTAGAAAGGAAAAGGATTTAATTTTAATGAGATTGAAATCCTGGTCGAGAATCGGATCGATACAATTTAATTTAAATAACATTCACGGTATTGACCTACAAGTTAGGGATTGCAGTCAAAATGTTGAGTAATGATATTGTCTATAAAAACACAATGCAATTTATTTACTAAATTTACAGCCACCGAGATTTAAAACCGGAGAATTTGCTACTGGATGAGAAGAATAACATAAAAATCGCGGATTTCGGAATGGCATCCCTCCAACCGGAAGGAAGTATGTTGGAAACAAGTTGTGGTTCTCCGCACTATGCCTGTCCTGAAGTTATAAGGGTAAGTAGTGACTGACCTAGAGGTCAGACCTTGAAGGTCATCAATTTAACCTGACCTTTGACCTCTTCAGGGTGAGAAATACGACGGAAAGAAGGCTGACGTGTGGTCGTGTGGCGTGATATTGTACGCCCTCCTCGTGGGAGCCTTGCCTTTTGATGATGACAATCTTAGACAACTTCTGGAGAAGGTGAAACGCGGAGTATTTCATATTCCACACTTTGTGTCCCCCCGACTGTCAAAATCTCCTTAGGGGAATGATTGAAGTCTGTCCGGATAAGAGGCTTACGGTGAGTCAAAATAAATTTTTTTCTTGTTTTTTAATTACATTCTTGGAGAATGCTGGATTGCAGAAATTTGAGTTGTGTTTTTGAGTAAAGTAAAGTAATGGAATTTTTGTGGAGAATAAAAAGATATAAAAAAGTTATTCATCTCCTGTCTGGAGAGAAGGCGACACTTTTTACGGAGTAAGTAATTGGTTGGGTTGGCACGAGAAGACAAAAGACGCCGGTTTGGTTTGGATAACGTAATTTAATGGCGAGTCGTAAAATATTTTAGACTTGTTTCGTAGAGAAAGTAAATATGACAGGCTTTCTGAGCAATTTCGCCACTTCAGTTTGTCACACTGGGTGGGTGTGAGATGAAAATTTGACTTGTTTTTTTGCACGGTGCAAAAAAACGGGAAAATATTTGCCAAGGTTGAACTTGAATCGAGAATTGTACCTTTTTGTAATGTCACCCGCAGATCAGGTACTTGAAAGAAATGTGGAAAAGGAGCCATTTCTTCCATATTGTTCTTAAGAATTGTTCTCTCCACAGTTGAGAACTAAGGTGGCCTTGAGCTGACCTGGACAATGGGGTTGGGAAGTTTTCCAATTTTGTGGAGATTTTCAAAATTTTCTACATTTATCACTCATTTGCAAAGCGGGTTGGCCAATATGTTCTCAAACAATTGAGAACAGAAAAGATTTAAACTATCTTTCCTACACTGTTATCGGGCTATTATCAATAAAAGTGAGCCTACTACTCAGTCACTGACTTCTTGACATTTATCGTTATCCACTAAAATCTAGATAATCGTCTCTAAATGACATGGAATCCATCATTGTTTTCCGAAATTCGTGCAAAAAACAATCCACAATCCTGCAACTTACCAACTTCTCATAATTGCATGCAAGCCTGCAGTCATATGCATGTCGCACGGCAAATAAAAATTGGCACTGCCAAACGAGTACTTGAGATATTTGCAAGGCTGCTCCTACATTCCAGGAGCAGAGTACAAAAGGAGTTTGGAGTCTAGTTCAAAAGGGGCCATTTCATGTCACGGATTTCCGGATGGAATTTATAGTAATGGACGGCCATGCTTGGACAATTTGTTCCATCCACCCAGATCCTTATCGAGTTCCTATCCCGGGAGTTGCTCTGGATGGAGTATTTGGCAAGGAAGGCACTTCTAGTTTTGTATCTTACTGCATTCCACTCTTTGCGCCGAGTTGTCGCCATGTGTTGGTCGCTTACATCATGAGAAAGACGTTATGCCTTTATTTGTTCTTTAATCTTGTTGTGTAAGAGAGAAGAAGGCCAAGATTTGGGCAAATTCCAAGGATTTCGTCATGAATGCAAAATCTCGTCTGGGTTGGATGTTAAGGAATAAATGGGATTTCTCAGAGTGTTTCAGAATCCAATGTATTCAAAGGAAAGAGAGAGACATTGGTCTGGAAGAGAGAGAAAGAAATCATAAATTTATCAACTTTCTTTTGTCAGAAGACCAACTACAATGGTTGCTTGTAACATTTTGTGATAAATGAAAATGTAATGAGGCATAGGAGACGTAATGGAGTTTGCTTTCCTTTCCGGGTAGTGTTTGATCTGTCTTTGATTTTGATTTGAAGGAGGCAATCTTTACTTTGGACGCTTGAATTCTGTCTTTTTTTCTTGGTTTGGAAGGGGCGATGTTTTCGTAATTTTGGGATTTTTAGTAAGTTTTGGAGAGTGAATTGTCATATTTTAGTGTAATGGAGGCTAGAAGGATGGACGAGTTAATGTATTTATCTCTTGGTTTTGGTGACAAGATGTAGGATAAGGCCAACTTGGGGAAGAGACTAAATTCTTCTGAAGTGGAATTTGAAGAGAAAGTCAGAAAGTTGAAGTCTTTTTTATTTCTATTTATTTGTACACTTCCCCAAACTGGTTGGACAATTGGGAAAGTTTTCTAGGGAAGTGCCTTAAAAAAGGGAAATCATGTCGCAACTGGACTCTACAACTTTTATAAATTCCTTTGAATTCAGTTTCTATATTGATTTGAGATACTTGAACTAGAAAATACTTTTGTAACCTCGTCCTCCGGTCAGTTAGCTGGGCATTATTGTCAATAAATGTTCATTTATTAGCTTTTACTTTGGATAACAGGGAGGAAGACGGGTAGGGAGAAAGTTTGGCACAAAAAACAGACCCAAACTCTCTCTCTTTGGAAGAAACGTATTCGGAGAAAGTTGTATGAGGAGTGAGTT
>JAAXNX010001884.1:0-15628 GCA_036491905.1 Folsomia manolachei | reverse complement strand
TCTTTCAATTGATTTTTGGGCGTGAAAGGCTTGGCTTTCTTTTTTCTGTGAGGAATTTGAATTTAAAATTCGTAACTGAAATCTCATTCAAATCAGTCATCTCATTTTTATTTCTGTTTTAGATGAGGTGAACTTTTCCCCTTGTCCCGGAACTCTACTGTTTATTTTATCCCATTGCTTTCAAACTCAACCGTATTTTGCTATTCAGTCCGCGTCAATATATTTAAATGTGGGCCACGTTGGGGGAGGCTGCTGAATAATTTTGAGGGAGGATGTGTTGTTTTATATTCAATTGCGTTACATACCTTAAATATTACACACAAGTTCATGGTGCAGACTTTGTTTTGTTATGTGTATTAGAACGCGGAATATTTGGCGAAATCATAGATTATGACGTGGCTGCAATTCTTCAAGCTTTAGTCTGATCGTCCAAATATCAAGAAAGTGTGCAAAATCATATCATCAAAATCTAAAACTCGACTTTTGTCGAAATGAACTGCCTGTCATTTATTATGCATGCGCTTGACCTATGAATCTTTTGTCATGGCTAAAGCATATAGTCTACTTCTTATAATTTGAATGTGGCCTACTCTACATTCACTTATTATTTCCTTCTGCACTTAGCCAGACTGTGTTACTTATAGAATTATATTAGGACGATAGTATAAAAGCAGCCTCAATTAGGAGCTTGACAAATAGAAATGGCGAATTTTAGGTTTAAATCTGCAACAAAATTGAACGCAACTACATTCTATTCTCAGTCTCAACACTGAATGCAATAATTTGGAATAACCTTACCACCAAGGGAAATTCTAGTGCAATTTAATGTCATGTAAATCTGAACAGAGGAGTCTGAACTGGCATATACTTCCTTTTCCCTTCCGCCCAGGAACTACTACAACAGAACAAAGTCGTAACTGTGGCTCGGTGTGGTTTTGCTTCCCTTATTCTGATTTCTTGTTTTGAACCTGAATTTGAATTTGCATCAAAATCCAAACCCAACTTGTTCTCACCGCCCAGACTCAGCAAATTCATTTTCACTTTGGAACCTTTCGTTGAATAGAATGAAATCAAGCAGGGGCTGCCGAGCTGGGCTGGGCCATATGGGAAACAACCACGAATGAATATTAAAGAAGTAAGTACGAAACGGAAGGACAAGAAAATTATTCCGTTCTGAGTTTCAAAAACTGTAATGAATTTTGCAAACCACTATTTCTCTCTAGAATATCATGCAAATTTCAAAACTTTGATAAAATTCCTAGTTCAGTTGGAGCTGTGTCTATTGTGAGCTCAAACTAATAAAATATCAAAGTACGAAAGCATGATGTTTACTACACCAGAGGAAGGTCAGTTTGGCACGTTCTCATTCTGATCCAAGGGTTTTTGGAAACTAAACAAGTTTGTGCCTCTGCATGAAATTTGTTTGACTTGAAAACTTTGGTATGAAATATCTTAGTCAGGGTCGAAATCGCATGTATTAATTAGAAACATTTTAGTTTGTCGGTACGGACGAACTGAAATAAACAGCGCTTCTTACATTTTAAATTAATTTTAAGGAGTTGTTAAAAAAATTGTTGACCGTTTGATTCAAGTTTAATCAAGCCAAATATTTAAGTTTCGATAAATGGTAAAGTTGTTATAAACCATATTATGTCATAGCTTTTTAACCAAATGCTTCATATCGAATAAGAGTCACGACATAGCAATCCACAAAATCTCAAGATCACGAAGTTCATTCATTAATGAAGTCAATTTTCCACCTGACCACAATAGATTGTAGTTTCACTCAACAGAGATGCAACACACCAACAATAACGGAAAACTATGAAACTTTTTTCTCCAAAACTAAATGGCAACTGCATTTCCTTCCTTTTCTCCACTCTTCCCTCAACCGTTCCAAATGTTCAATTCCATTATTTTCATTCCTTCCATACACACACTGTTCTACAACACTCTAGTCAGTTTCTGGTCAGATTCTGGTCGCTGATGGTGTACGTAACACTTTCCTAAATTGTCAATACAACATCAACGATGAACATGAACATACTGAGATAAAATTTTGGACGAACTCTTCTCTCTTTCTTCCATTCCATTTCCTACATGTTAACGTAATGGTATGCAGGCCATTAAGTTAACCACACGTAAACGGAGAAAGTATGTAGGGCATTGGAAAAGTAACTGTGAATTCAACTGGGCACGGTCATTTCTTGTGGCCCAATAAAAGTAAATGCTCCCTTCGGAGCTTCTTTTACACTGCATACTAAGAAAGTGAAGCGACTGGCTTCACATGCACATACTGAACACTACGTGTACGACAGAATGAAGGCTGTTGACTTGATGTCCAGTTGAAACACTTGAAATGTGATGATGATGCATCCAAGATACTGAGAATGTCGGTCCAGTTGCCATCCCTGCTCTCATCTTTTGTCCACTCCTGTTTTTCTTGGATGTTTCAACGATATCCTACCATTGATAGGAGTTGAACTTGTCACTGTGCCGTTTCATTTCTTCTCTGACTTGAAGTTGATGTTGAACCAAGTGACGGTGTCATTGTCATTAGTTGGTGGTGTCAAAGACGAGTTATTTCTATTGGGGTAATGTAACGAGGGGTGGTTCTGGCGTCCTACTCCAATTCCTCAGAGTGGATAGATATTTGGCAAATGGTACAGATACAGCAATACAACGAGGCTGTACCATGGGTGAGAGTTTGAAAGGAAAAGCTTTAGAAAAAGTGAAGCAAGACTAAAACAAGATGATCACCTAATGCTGCAACATGACAAGCCAAATTACTCCTGTGCCACCAACCAACTAACCAACATTTTCAGATACAGATCCACCAAACACTAACACTAAATGTAATGGAACAGAACACAACATCATACCATAACTATATGAGTGAGTGACTGTTGCCTAATAGAGCCAACTTACTTGGATTGGTGAGGGATCTAGAGAAAACTGAAAATGTTGGTTGGTTGGATGTATGAAAAGATAGTTTGGAGAAAGGTAGGTCGATATTTTCCTGGTTGAGTAAGGAAGGATAACGTCTTGCAGTGTGCTACTGCTGCTTCAGGCACTAAGCACGCCAAAGATTAAATCTTGGTCTGGTTTCTGAGGAACGGAGGAAAATAAGGCCAAAAACCATACTTTTCAACTCATAGCAGACTATGATAAGGAAGAAAGTTAAGTCAACAAAAGTACGAAGAAGTGTGGCACATGCCGTTCTGCCATATTTGTGGACACACCAGCAAATAAGTTGGCTCGTTTTTGGTATGGTAGCAATATCCTCCTGAACTGAGTTGAATCTTATTATTAAAAGTTTCTAGTTACGGCTGCTCTACCATTGACTTATATTAGCTGACCCAGTTGATTTGATGTTTCGGTGCTTTAAGTTGGGGTTAGAAAACCAAATTAACTACACTACAGTTTTTAGAATCCGGCCGGATATCGAATTTTTGGAATAGTAGCAGTACAGATAAAGCTGTAGAACTAACTTAAGACATTTCCTATGAATCTTATAAGCAGCACAGAGTTTTAAGGATATTGCAACAAAAATCACTTTACTTGTATTTCATATTCTTTCACCAAACTTTTTTCCAAAATTAGGCTCGTTTATCACATTATCGCGCATGCTGAGTTAAAATCACCTTACATAAAAATGTTAAATAAGTAAATAACCATTTCGTGATCGTCTCCCTTGAGTTTGTAATAATGCTGGGGACAAGACAAGATTGGTGCCATGATAAACAAATCTCAACTCCAGATAACGAGAAAGGGAGGACTTGATTGTTCTACTGCTGGTGCACCTGTCTAAAGGCTCCGTCTGACTGCTATCCACTTGTCTTACTGTGCTGACATTCAAAACTTTATATGAGTCCGGGCCTCAGATACTTACACATTGTCCTACTGAACACCACATGAATGTATCCAACCCATCCTACCTTAAAATATAGCAGCCGTAATGAAGTATCAAATTATTCCCCTCGTAATATGGAAACTAAGTGACCTTCTCTGAAATATTAAATCATCCCGTATTTTGGTACTTATTACGGCTTCTGATTTTGATTTCACATTTTTATTTCAGTACTAGAAGAAGGTCAACTAAAATCCATCCTGTTAACGAAATTAAATGCCAAGAAATACATAAAAGTACAGGGAAAAATGTATTTCATAGCCGCATCTTACGAATAAAAGTAAAAAAATCTGAAAAAGTTCAGCATCTCAAGAAAATGCAATGCCCTCCATCGCATGTTGCATGAGACGTCTATAAATGAAAATGAACAATAATGGTGGGCTATTACCCACCATTACTTATCATCTTCGCAATGAAAAGGTGAATGTTTATTTTCTTGTGTTGTGATAATACAACGTAAAAAATCTCTGAGTAAGAATCATTCGCCGCTGCTGCTGCAACTGCCAGATTCTCTATATTATTACTACATGATAATATGCGTCAATCAGACAATTCAGTCCAGTTTTGCTTTGTTTCATTTCATAATAATTACCCCAAATTACTCAGGACGGGTAGTATTTTGTTGTTTGTTATGTATGTTACACATTTGCTGGCAGATTTGGTACCCTCTTTATTTCGCAGAAACCCTTTTACAGAAGTATTTGAATTTAACGTAATTTGCTGACAGCTTATCTTACAAAACCCGTAAAAGCCGTTTTGATGTGCTCTTTTTCTTACACATATTCAAAGACGAGGGGGCTGCATTCCGGACAGGTCGTTTAAAAAAATGCAACTTGTAACGTGTTTAAATTTTAACATTTATTTTTCAATCATGCAATCAACCAAACCAGAATGGGATAAGAATGCACGCAAATATATATCCAACTAATTCATAGCATTGTCTTGTGCTCTTAGGAAAATATGTAATAAAGAATCCTCCAACTTTGCGCCAAACCCAAAAATGAGCTGAAATCTTATCCTTATGTGCACCCTCATGTCATTGATTTCGATAAGAAGTACAGATTAAAATTCTACAACTCTATCCTCCTTATCTCCAAATCATCTTAAATGGCTTGGTATTATCTCGTCATAATGTCACACTCGGTACTTTCAGCCAACCGTGAAACAATGAAGCTGGCTGGCTGCAACAGAAAAGTGATTACTTGGTACAGATACTCGATGCACAGCAGTCGTAACCAACTCGTTCACATTTCCGCATAGCTTTTAACCCAACTTTATTTGGCAAAATTCCCAATAATTCTCTCACTCAAAGTTGAGAGGATGAACTTGAACAAACGAAATCTGATCTGGACTTGACTTAACTTGGACTGGATTTCCTTCGTTGATATTGAGTCTTGCAGACTGTAGTAGAATAGATGAAGGGTTAAATCAATACTTTTAACTCTCGACCCCAAAACCACATCAGCAGCAGCCAAAGAAAGAAAATCAGAGTGAGACAAAATGAGCAGTCAGAAAGGAAGCAATAATATCATCGGTGAGACTCTAACTTGAGAAATCTTCTTCTTTTAGTAAAACCCACCAGAACAGGAGGGGAGAAGAACAATACTTTGTCATCAGCAAAGGTTTAGCAGAGGAGGAACGAATGGATTCTTAAAATTAAATCATATTATTCAACTCATTTGAATAACCATTCTCCCAAGTCAAAAGTGGCTTTTAGAAGAAAACTTCCAGTTCAGGGAACAAAATCCATTTAATTTGGCATTAGTAAAGATTTATTTAAACAGGGGAATGATCTGCTTTATCTTCATTTTCTCTCATCCATGGCTTAAATATAAGGAAATATTTTATTTTACTTGAATCAACGACTACCTTAGAAAAGCTTAGTCAGCCATCCGAAAAGGATCTACCTTAAAAATTGTGCCAACTTTGTCATTTATGAACTGAGATATAACTTTGGTTCATTTTGCTAGTTTTAATACAAAACCAGGTTAAAATTACATTCTCTAATTACATTTGCCTGATTCCAGTGAACTCTATTTCCTAAAACAACCTGAAAGACAGTGGGTTCAAAATAGCTTTAACAGAAAGAAAGTGGATCGCGTATAAGATCTGTGCTGTGAGATTTGTCTGCGGATGGTTTATATTTCTAAGGACGCTACTCGTAGATATATTGTTATCCATTGTAGTTTGGTTTAAGCCTTGTTTCACGCTGTTGTAAATTGCAATAATTTAATGGAAAGAGATGAGTTGTTAGTCGTCTTTCTTTGTTAACATCTGGCGGAGCACTCTTTTGCCACCACCAACACAAGCTTTGCAATGTCATTCCAAGCCATGTTTTTGCCATTCCATGCCACCAGTAACATATCCTGTAAAACAGTAGAAACAAGAAGAGTTGTGTAACAAACAATCAGAAGCAAAAAGCAGAGCGGACAGAATTTGCTTTCAGTTTTGTGTAGTTACCACTTCACCCAGATGTTGATGACAATGATGCATGTTCTTACAAAGCAAGTAAGCACAAGTAGTGCAGTGAGATATCCAACCATCCAAGTGGTAATCACTTCACCCTTGTCATGCCTTTTTACTTTACCTAACTTTGATTTAACTTGAGTTTCCTATGCCATTCACCAAGTAAGCATTTTTCTGTAAAAAGTCGTCTTTGGATACTTGAAGTTTTGATACACCTCAAATTCGGTACTTGCCTTGGTTTGACTCATATAAAAAAACGTGTAGTCCTAGGAATTCATTGGGCACGCATTCTCTCCCATCTCGTCGACAGAAGTTATGAGACTGAACGGCCGCTGAGTACAGGAATTGTGATCGAGCTCCTACTTATGGAGTATTGCCTTAAACTTGAGCCAGTCCAAAACATTATTATGTGTGAATTATTGATCACCGGCAACTTTTGAGTTCCTTTGAATTGGATTCTTTACCAGTTTGTAATATGTTGATAAGTGCGTAAACAAATTACAAAATGTGAAGATTTTCCTTGTTTGTCCAAAGTTTATACGGATGTAGGGTAGGAGATGATCATTTATCTACACGATCCTACTTCTTTTGGGAGTAAAGTGGAATTCAAGTATTTCTTCTGTATGGAGTAGTGGCTGAAAATGAGAATTTCAAATTCCAACCTTGTCCAGAGTAGTGGTGCGATATGATGCACGGGATGAGAGTTGTTTGCATGTGTTACCATAATGCTCGACATGACAGGTTGTATGCTTAAAACTCTACAGGAGTCTTGAGTTGTAGTTTCAACATTCGGACACTGTTCTATGGACAGGAATCATTATTCATAATCCATCCCCAATACAGTCACTCATTTCAGCGGGGGATCTTTATGAAGTGGATTGAGTGAAATTCACGAAATGAAAATTTATCCTTAGAAGTTTATGCACTTGGTTGGTACTGAAATATGAATTGCTGACTAGTTTTAATTGTAGAGTGGCTCACGTTCTCCTCGTTTCTTGTGTTAACACTTTACAGCCAGCTATTAGCTTTACCTATGAATTCTAATGATAGTTGTTGAATGAGTGAATGACTGAGATGAAGGTTGGCTGTTAGCACGCACTATGAAAGAATACACAGACAAATTATGGAAATAATTCTTCCAAGTGTTGAATTTTTAAATGTTTTAAAATTATGATGAAGAGTTAAAGCTGCTGAAGTATAATTTTGTTGGATTTAAATTTTTCTAGATCTGTTGCCAATTCATATTCTAAATCATGTTTATGCTTAGACATATAATAGTCATTTCTTCAATACTCTGGTTAACTCATTGGTCACTTTATTTTTTTTATTCTAGACTATGAAGTAAATGACAGAGATGGAATTAATGAAAGTAAATCATCCTCCGGTTTGGAAAAAATTGAAGTAGTATTTTACTCTGACATTGGCAGTGTTGGTATGTAATTGGTTTGGTTTCCGATTCCATACACAGTCTTTGTTGACATGACACAAAGCAGAGATATGACTGATCTCATAAACTAAGTCAGTCAGCCGGTCATCAAAAATCCATTAGGAGTTTTTATTACCATTTTTTGAAAGGAACGATGGCCATGATGTCTTCTTACTGCAAAAGATTCGAGGCCAGAAAATAAATATACCAAAAAACTTGGCACTTTTTCAACGTGTCAATGAAATGCAGTAAGTTTGTCAATAAACTAATAATGCATATGCATGCTATCTGGTTCAGATTCAGAAGCCGGTTCTGATCTGATATTGAGGGTGGGGTAGAACGACGGCTTCTTGGTTTGTGGAAACACTTTGGAAAGTCAATTATCCCAACAGACTGATTTATTTGACAGAATGCTATTTGTGTTGACTTTCAAATCATATTTTATGAGTGCAAAAATAAATATTTTTCTAGTTAGCCGACGGGGAATGCAAATATTGCAAAATTTGTTCAACGGTTTGTGAGGATTTATTTGCGAAAGGGCTTGATAAACCTGTACTGACTAGGTTGACACTAACTGCAATCTTGCATTTGTATGCATGGAACAAATTTTGTTTATTGATTGGGTGGCAGTAATTAGATACTTGTACTGCAATTTAATAAATTCCACCACAGTTTCGCCTAAATAAGCCGACTGTCTACAATACCGCAATCATCAGACCTCTGCATGTAAATAATTCATTTTGAGATGTAGGTCAGAAGTATATATATTTTATTGTTGTGAGTTTACTTCGCATCTATTCATTCATAATGTTTTAGAGTTTTCTCTAATGGGATTGCAATGTCTCAAATAAATGGTTTCAGTGTAAATTGCCTGGTAAGCCATCCCCACAGAAAAAATTGGACCAGTTGATAGGGCGTTAGTAAGTAATTATTGCATCGTGCCGTGTTCATAGTTTGTGGCTTGGTAAAACAGTCTCAAGTGGAGCTACAGTGTTGTACTAAATCCCAACTGAACTAGAGAAGTTGCAGCAAGTGTGGAAAAGCTTGGTGATCTTATTAGTATTTGGTCAGAGTATTTTGGTAATGGGGAAATTAATTGAAAAATTTCCTTGAACATGATCTCTTGATTTGTGCCTTCCTCACAACTTGTGGCCTTTCGTACTCCCTGCTCTAGTCTGGTCGATCCAACTTTCTTTTATTGGTCTTTGGCTTCCTTTCCTAGTTCGTGGTTAGAATACTGTAATCACCTCCATTACTTTGACACGGACGGACCACACTAGCTGGTGGTCAGGCACCCGGCCAGTTTTCTCTGTTCTACACAAACCAACCACTTTCTCCACATCCACAAGTTTGGTCAAGGCTTAGTTCACTTACAAACTGTCCGATATCCATTCAACCAGACAGTAGGCCGTTCCTACAAAAATTTTGGTTCGTGGTTAAACCTTACTACTTACAGTATGACTTGGGTAAATAGATAGAGCAGAAAAGTTGGATGGGTGAAAGTAATAAGCCTTCCTGAGCCAGAAGAGAGAGGCAGCCGAGCCGACTTAGAGCAGGATGACATGAAATAGAACATAGCTCACATGTACTAATTCTTTTTCTATATTTCTCCACTTTTTCTCTCTCATGCTGACCTATGGTTAGCGTTAGGATGAGTGGACTAGTGGAAAAATAATTTATTTACTGGAAAGACACTAAAATAAGAATGGAAGAACTATAAAATTTAGACCAATTAGTTGTAAATAAAATAAATCTTCAAAAATATATTGAGTAGATAGAAAATTATTCTGTTGGTAGGCCAGATCTTGGACGTCTGTGTAGGAAATAAACCATGACATATGACGAACAAGTTTTGCTTTCAGGATTTTGCCAACTCAATATGATTTCACTGGAAGGTGGTACATGGTCCGTCGACTTGGATATGGATCTGCTCCCCAGTTGCAAAATGCTATGTCTTCCCATTTTTCTGAAGCAGATGTCTTCTTTAACCTTCATGCTTCATAATATTATTATAGATGTCTCAGAGCCTATTACAAAGATCTTGGAACCACGAAAAGGAGTCGATTTCCAATATCAGTGGTTTAAATCTTGGAAGAGACCAGGCAGAAGAGTAGATTGTGCACATATACCAAACTAAACATCCTACCATCATGATACCAATATCATACCTTTACTCCTTTCTTACTTTCACTCATGCCAAGTACATCCCATGATGGCATCACATTACATAACTTTACTCTGCTGCATCACATCACCCAGGATCTATCCAATATTTTTATTATTATGGATGGATTCCCCATTCTGCTTCTTACTGAAAAAGTCCAGCTTAAACCTTCCTTAGCTCAACCCAACCACCTTGATACGCGTGTACTTCAGTATTCTCGCACAATTTAGAATTTCAGAGATATCAGGAGCGGGAGAAAATTCCCCATTATCATGAGAAGAATGGGATTTCAAATTTTCAATGTTTTTCTTCACCTTGGAGAAAGCTTAGAAAGTCTTTTTTCTCCTGCATTACATTTTCTTGCTTTACTTCTTTCTTTGTAGGCCTCTGGGGAGAAAAAATGCGTATGCTTGAGGAACAGAGCACGTTCAGGTTATGTGCCTTGCTTTCTCTTTCCCTTGCACAAAGGAACATTTCGAAATGTGAAACCATTCGGGAAATGCATGATAATGCATTTTATTTCATAATTTAGCATAATATGGGATTTGACCTAAGACAAAACTTTTAAGGAAAGAAAGAATACGGCACAATGCAACTTACTTTGTACCTGAGTACCACTATTTATGGTTCCGAATTTACACGGCAAAATACTTGTAAAATCTTTTCTAACTGCCAAAACAACAGCAATGCTGAAAAACAACAGGCAGACTTATCTTTCCCGATATTGAGCAAAGATTTCCATTAAAGTAGTAAAAACAACATATCACTTCACCCAGCCGGTTAAAGAGAGCTAAACAAGAAGAACTAGGCCTGATTAGTATTCATGGGACAAACCCTGCAGTTTTTTAACAACAAAAGTCAACTCTCGACATTCAATGGTTTCAGTTTGACTTGCTCCTGTGTGTATTTTGTTATTGGTATTACATTGCTCCCCCCAATTCTAGTGTCGTGTCGTATCTTTATTTCCTCAGATGGATAGCCAACTTAATTCCCGTTGAATTGCAGTAAAATGTAATGCAATTTTGTAATCGGGCACGTTGCATTACAATAAAATAAAGTTTAGAAAGACATTGCAAGATTCTTACTGTATATGCTTACGGAGTTGCCTGTGCGGAATTTTAATTGAGAAATTAACAGAAATTATGCTTTTCCTAGCTCACTTTTACTTGAAATTCTCTTCCATGCTGAGACTTAACTCAATCTTGGTGAAGGAAGATGTGTTCCGTAGAAGCTAACGGTTTGAGACATACAAACCCTACCTTCTTCTGTCTCCATCAGTTATCCATTAGCAGAAAAGAAAAGGAAGCCCTTCACAAATTCCAGACTAGAAATAAAAACTAATCGCGAGTAGGTATTTTATTTTACAGTTGGTTTCTAGTAACACCCATGCTAAAAGTTAAGCACCTTCATTTTCTCTTTGAACTCCACCAGAGTGAACCTGCCTCAGCCATGAGTTTAAATTAGCTATCTGATAGTTGGTGGGGTTAGTGTGTGCACGCGCTTCTTCTCAATTAACAAGTAGTAGAGTGGAATGAAAATGTGAGAAGAGATTAAATTAGACATTTTCCATTAAAAGCATAAATAACTAGTTGTAAAGTCGTAATTTGGAAAGGGTCAGGTATTAAAGTTTGAACGCATTTGCACTCCTGCATGCAAAATTGCAAATTAAGACATTTCAAATCCTTTGAAGATACACAGGTTTTATACTCACTTCACTAAAGTACAGCAAGTAAGTACAAGTGGTTACTGCCAATTTTAATTTGTACATAAACCATACAGCGTCAAACCTTCTTCCTACGCATATTTAAATATGGATGAGAGTGACAAGGACCAAATTGGTATGGATTGTTGATAACAAATCCACGTGATTGACTTGGAGGCTTAGTGCAACACCAAAATACCATTGACTTTTGACATTTTTAAATTTGAGGAAGATTCAGTACGACTCTTAAAAGAGTGGATTACATTCATATTTGGATGGATAGACGACCACTACTGTTGCACTTGTTTGATTTTATAAAGCAATGACTCCTCTTCCATGTTCTAAGTACTTCTTAGTGGAGAAGATTGAAGTCGGGGGTAAAAACCAGATTAATAAACAAAGAACTAACATTTATTCTATGAAAGAAAAACCAGTTTCTTCATCACTTTCCGTCCTTCTGGACCAGAAGAGACGATGTTGCATATTTGAAGATGCGTTAGTTTAGTAGGATACTGGCAAGTAATAAACTAACTGGTTTTCGTTTTGGTGTGGTTTGAAATTGTCAAGATTTTTTGGAAGTTGTTAGTTCTTGGTGTTGAGATCTTTTCTGTACTGGCTACTGAACTAACTAAACTAAAATATAAGATGAACTAAACCAGACCATTGGAACCAGAATTATTCTCATTATAATTTGTGTATACTGCGCCCAGCATAACAGAACTTTTTTGAATTAAACAGGGAATCATTCCTAAGTCATTACTCATGAACTGCTTATATATATTATTTTGGTGCATATCAAATTGTATTGCTTTGTCCTTTTATTCTGAGCTCAGAACGCCCTTATAAAAATGTGTTTTGAAATCAACCAAAAAATTTATCTGATACTTTTTCACACACAATAGTTGAGATGAATCGTTATCAAAAATTGTGATTATTATCACCTTGAACTTTGAGGCGTCACACACTTTTTTGTGATGATCAACTCTCCTTGATTATGTTGTGGCAGTGGTGAAATTACTCTAGTACGATTAAGTTATGGTAATGTGTTATTTATGTCATGGTTGGCGTTATAACCAAAATCGTATTTTTCTCCCAAAATTAACAACGTGTTAATGATAAGGATCAACAAACGAAGCCATAAACTTTTCCGACTGAGAGAATGCAGCGAGAAAACTTGGCTGTTTCCAGAATGGATTATAGGCCCATAAATAATAAGCTCACTTTTGCACGACCACTTACTCATCTCCAATCTGTGTAGCTTAGTTTTCCAAGTTCGGTAGTTAAGTTCAGTTTAGATTAGTGCATTATCGGCACATCTTTGATTCGAGTGGATTATGGATGGAGGCACCTTTGCTTATACAAGTAACCGAGGGCCAAATAAGCATTTGCGTGAAACTACTACGATCCATCCAATAAGACATAAAAGTTTAATTTACAAGGTGCAATTTTACGTCTAGATTGGAAGTTGTTTGTTGGCTAATAATAATGAAAGAACTGATGACTTACGAGCAATATAAGATCACCTTTATTAAATTTATTAAATAGGAGTGGCACACACAATATTACACGTGAGCACGAAGTTGTTTCGTTTTACTATTTCATATATGTTCAACCGAAGGCATAAAATTTTTGGATGAAATACAATGAGGTGATGAGAAAGCTGGCAATTTGACCACGGTTGAATGCATGGGCTGATAGACGACGGCATGCCTTGATTTACTTTAGTATGGAGATTTATTTTGCAAATTGCTGTAACGTTAATGAAGGCTAAGCACTTTGGAAAATTGGGTGGAAGTATGAAATAATAAGAACAGATTGTGAGAGTTTAAATAACTTACTCGAAAAGAATGAATCTGCATTTAGTTGAATCATGAGATTCCAGATAAAAAGGGTAAACATGTTACAATGTTTGTGCTCATTATTTTAACCAGTGTACTTCTGAGCATCATTAGCCAGCTTCTTTATTTCTTTGATGCGGATTTATCATTTGGAATTAGTTAGAAGCTTTAATAGGAAGGAGGAAAATCGATTTTATATCATCCATACTTGGGAGTAGCCTTGTACAGTAGGCTTACTTCTATATTTTGTATATTTTCTAATCATAACATTTTGTGAGATTTCATCTAAGAATCTTATAACCAATTAAGTCAAGATGAAACGAAATTCATTTATTTTGTTTTCTACGGAGCCAATTTAATATAGTAGAAAACTTTTTGATGCATATAAACATTTATTATGAAATCAGCTTTTATCCTCTCGCTCTGCAGGATAGATAAACATATTCATAATAATAAAGGTAGCTACTAAATAACTAAAGGTAATAAACAGTTTGGAGAAAAAAAGAAAAAAGAACCGGATTGGATTCCAAGCTTATCGACGGCTACACTGCAGAATGCATTGCATAAGCTAGCAAGGTTTACAACTCATTTATTTTGTGTCGATAATATGACGAATACACTTCATTCTAGTTTTATATGAAGGATTGCGGACAAGAAGTTGTAAAGATTAAAAAATATGACATGCGCTGCAAACCTGCAGATTTCAAATGGAAGACGAACAATTTAAATGCACAATTTATTTCATGTATCTGAAGCTTTAGTGGTGGTGGTGGCGGAATAGAAGCCAAACCGAGATTTGGAGGCGGAGGCATCGTGATGTGATAATGGATGAGGATTGTTATTTAATGCTCCTTGTTGACTTAAGGGTTAGAGGTCAGAAATAATTGTAAGTGTCTGTAATACAGTCAAAATGCTTTGGGTTGAACGAAATGGAAAGTCCCAGTACATTACTACGATAGAAATTTTACGGCGAACATCTATAATTGCTTCGGATTCTCCTTGATTTACATGTGGTTTTGCTTGTAAAGTACTTGAAGGACGAAAAAGTTTAACAGCGCACAGGTAATTGGGAAGTAGGTATCACTGAAGGATTTGCTAAATGCGTTAACAAGAATACACAAGGTTTTTGGTGCATTAACCTACTCAACATAATCTTCTACTCAGAAGTTTTCAAAATAATTCTCAGTGCACCAAAAAGGCCAAGTTGGAGCAGTTTTATCTTCTTCTATCCTGGATCAAACTGAATTAATGTAGAAATCCAAATTAAAAATTTGGGTTCTTAACTTTCCCCATCCAAAAAAGTCAGACTATCCTCCGTCTGTCTCCCCTTTTTCTTTCTGGAGTTGGCTGCTAATTGATCCTAATCTGGTTGGTGAAAAGTAAAAGTAGATTACAGAAGGAAACCACTTTTCCCAACAGCACAAGGTTTTCTGGGGAGTTGGGGATTTGGCATTAGTGAGTTCTGCATCTCGACTCAAAAAAGCTTTCCCACTGCCACCCTAGTCTTTTTTCATATATTTCCAGATCGGCCTTCTTGCTTTTAACAGTTTGATAGAGCCAACCAAAAATGGAAGTTATCGCTCACAGTTTAACTCCTTTCGAACCTTGGAGTGATGTTAGGAAGTAGGAAAAAGAAATGTAAAAAAATGTGTTAGTGGTGAACGGAGTTGCGTTTAAAAAGAGGAAGTGGAGATGTTCCAAAATTTGTTCTCAACCAGCCAAGCCTACTAATACTCGAATGCCATAGAACAGTCTTAGAGTAGTTTATCCGGTCTACTTTTCCGTTTTTGGAGAAGGTGTCTGCAATCAAACCAAGTAGCAGTAGCATCATTGTTAAGTAATCTCATCGTATTAGATGCAGAGAAAAATGTGCAGTTGAAAAATATAGTCGAGCAAAATCTTGCTAATTCTAACGAAGGAGAAAGGAAGTTCAGGAATTTATATTAGGAAGTTTGTTCCCTGGTGAAAGAAATCTTGTTATAAAATACCATCTTGAAGTATTTAGATCCAAGGGGAGATAGTTTTCGATGAAATAGCTGATATTCGATCGACTTCTCATCTTTTGGCCGGAATCTCTCTCACGTTTTAATTATTTGGATTTTTAATGAGGAGATGAGCCAGC
>JAAXNX010001883.1:0-15634 GCA_036491905.1 Folsomia manolachei | reverse complement strand
ATCTGCTGGTGAGAGTTAACGAATAGAATTCTGATTCAAATTGAAAAATTGGTGGTATCTTTTCAAAAGGAATCTGGAAAGGATAATGTTGAGGTCACTTCACATGATCAACTTGAAAATGCTGCCAACTTTGTTATTTTTGTATTTTAAGCATTTAACCTTTGTATGGTATTATCTCGTTACATTTTCTGTATGTTATCATACAAGATATCGTACATAAATTAGTGTGATTTATATTTTTTAGGATGGATAATTCAATTTTTATTATATACAACAACGTCAACAACTAGATCTTACATAGCAAAAATACGGTGTGACGATAAAAAGAGCAATAATTTCTACTTTGGGTTAACGCTGTAAACTAATATATTAATTAACTTTTTTATTCCACTCCTGTTTCCTTCCATCACTCACGACCAAATGTTGGAATTGACTGGATGGACACGGCGTGAATATTTCTTGTTGAGTATGGAGAAAGCTCAGTTCGGGATTTGCACTTGACTGCGTCGTTTTTTTTTGCTCAGTTTTTGCTAAAAAAAATTCATTCCTTCGTTTTCATTGACTTCTGACTGACACCAATGTTTAAATATCAGTTGAAGTTATTTGTTGCAGAGCTGAATTTGAGTCAATTTTCTTCTTTTACGGGGGTTTGTGGGCTCTCTAAATTTCTACTGGGTTTAGTTATAAAGGTTAGCATAGCATTGAAGAATAAACCACAAAACGAAACATTCCCTGTCTATTACACAGCCTCACTTCATTTGAATTTGTGTTTGGAACAGATTCCCACTAATTTCCATCATGATATTGGTTCGTCTCTTGAATTGTAGTATCTAAGGATATTGGCATTTGCATATATTTGCACAGCAGTTTTATATAGAGAGTCAGTTTAATAGAACCCGAACTTGGCTTGACTTGGGTAAAAAGAACCATCAGAATTCCTGAACTTAACCCAAACCGCACCAAGAGTCCGAGAGACTAATTCCCTTCGTTATAGAATCCACTTGGGCAGACGGAGAAATGCCTTCTAAAAGGTTTAGGTTGGTTCTTCAGCAGTTCTTTTTTATAATTTAGAGACGAATGTATCTACCTACCCGAATATCCAAAATACATATTTGCAAAGGCATTAACCTCGATTGTTATGTTACTCACTTTTCCAGGGTTTGATGCTTTAAGATTAAGTTAAAATTAAGGTTGAAAATTTAAATTTTTTGCTTTATCTACTATGATTTATAACACTAAAAAGTGACAACTGCTGGAATGTCAAGTTTTCCTTTGTAGAAAACTGTCCCAATTTCATTTCATGTTTGAACTTTATTCTTGGTCAATGTATGTATCACCACACAAGAACCAAAACCGTTGACTCGAAACCTCGAATTTATCAAAGGTGGTTTTTAGTTAGCACATGTAAGGGTCTAGTAATCGCCAAATGCGAAAGGACGCCAAACGAAATCCGTTTGACCTGACAGACAAGACTACTTTTCTCTTCTCAACTCGCTTGTATACATCCATTCCGTTGCGTTGAAGACCACGGCAGCCAGCCACATTCAATTTATTGATCAAGAAAACCACTCAATCTAATTTAATCTGAGGTATGTGCTTGGTTACTGCCGGCAAACTCGGATTCAACTTTCACTCACTCAACATCAGAGGAATAAGAGAATTGAGACAAACTTTGATTTGAAGTTGCATCCAATTGCGATTCGGATAACTGTGAGAATGTGCAACCGAACAAAAGTAGTTCAAAGCGGAGCTAACAGGGACAACTTTGACAATATTCCTCGTGTTCATGGACAAAACAAAACTACATGAAACACTCCATCACTTCGGGCGACCTACCTATTGATTCACAAGTATAGCTAGCAGGACGAATGCCAATATGACACATTGCATACCTGGATACCAAGAACTTTTAACAACTTATTATTTTTACACACAATTTGAAGAGAAGATTTAGAATATTCCAGTAAAATTGACGAAACTTTGAAATTAAGCTTCCTCACTGCTGTTTGTTGAAAGGAACACATCCGTACTAGCTACTAGACAATAATAGTTCATAATTGTTTCCGCTTCCTAGCCAAGATCAACTTATTAAAGCTTAAGTTTTCATTATTGCAAAGGACACCAAGCTAATGGGAGTGGATCAAATGTATCCTTCTGCTCCTTTATTTTCATCTTTTCCAGCCATTCAAATGATGTAACGGTTGTGAACTGCGGTTTCGGTTCCAGTGCCGAAGAAACTTTGGTGAATTCTGTGATGGTAATCTATACAGATATAACTTAGAGACAAGGGAACAACGGTGCTGATGTAGACGGCATGAAAACCCAGTGCACAAATTGATTCTTGCAGCTCAAAGGGTCCCAGCCTTGGCCAGTGTAGAGTTGTGGTGGCCGTAACTTTAGAGAGTAGATTACGGTGAGCTAGTTTGAAATGATAGAAATCTCAGAAACCAAAACCGAATTAATGGTTTCCGCTTTTTGAAACGGAGTTTGGATGGTCTGGCCTACTAAACGTAGGATTATTTGTTTGGCTGGATAGTAAATTACGGATTTGTTTGAATAGATATAAGTCGGAGCACTTTTCTCTCACTGGCACTACATTAGTCCAAGTGGGCATATTAGCAGAAACAAGCTAAGCCAACCAAGCAAGCGGAAGCAACCCACAAACCAACCTAAGAAACAAACATCAGCGTCAAGGGCCCACTTCATATTCATTCTGAATTCCAGGCTGCAGTTTCCTTAATCCTTTCTTTCCGTCGTTGGTTGGTTGAAGCAAGCAGAGCGTAATCATCTCGTCTTTCTGATGTAGAAGATGAAGTGACATGGGATCTTTCTCCGCTTATCTTAAGAATGATTGAACCGGGCAGACTAAAAACTGGATGATGGTGGGGTGGATAGTGGACTCGCTTATATTTATGGTGCCTATAAAATTTAAGGTTTCCGCCTATACCACAACCACTGGCTAATATCTGCAATCTCTTGAATAGATATACTTATCCACCAGTACCACCACAACTGCCAAACTGGTTGGTTTGTTGGACTCATCTTCGATCCACATCTGAGATCTACATTTTTTGCCGTCCCAAATCCAGCGCTAACGATCTCTATTGCTCCACAATCTACGATGTCCGCTTACAGAAGTGGGTCTGAGGGTTTAAAATGTTTTTTTCAACTGTGCTAGCCAACACTTATTTTCACTTGAACAGCTACAAACATTACTATCCGAACCCCTTTAGCCTTGACTTTCTCCACTATTTAGAATTATTTTTTCTGTTGTAGATTTTAATCAGATGATATAAGCATACGTTGGAAAATTCCTGGGTGGATACAAATGTACTGTTTTATTTGGTACAAAATGTAATACATCACGTGTTTTCTTTACTTACTGCCCTCCTTAAATCACTGAATAAATTAAGTGGTAGGGAAAATTAGCTACTTCTAGGTCGGAATGAAAAGCACATTAGGGTCGAAAGGGGTCTGTGTTGATTACAGTTGAAGAATTTATGAATTCAAGGCCAAGGAGTCCTTGAATGTTTGCTGCAAATGAAGTGAACTCAATGATTCCTTTGATGTTTCACTAATCCCAATTACTTTTATGTTGGATTATTCAGGCCAAAAAACTCGTATTCAATGCGAATGTTAAGATCTCTTCGACTTTCTTGTGATATCAAGAGCAGAATATGAAAACCTATTGAAAAATTCAGTATGAAGTTGATTACTATTGAATCGGGCTTTCTGCATCTTTATCCCGAATAAATATATAATTAAAAATATTTTTGTTCAATCATTTATATATGTATTTCATGGCTCAGGGCTTTCAAAGCGTAACATTGATGGAACAGTGAAATCTAATATAAGAGACGAAAGAAAAGAAAAGAAATAAATTGGGAACATATTACTCTTTTTTGTCTCATATTACTCTACAATACAATGTTTTCAGCACAGCAGAAAATTATTTCCCAAAGAAATTGGCACCGTATTTACAAACCAATTACAAAACATCTTTGTATAAATTACAGGTCTGATGTTGTCGGGTTCTCATTCAGTTGGACTGTTAAGTTCAGTTGGGCTCCTGGACGGCTATAATCATAAAACTAGTGGACACTAAAAGAAATGCAAGAGAGAATTACTTTCCTTTAATTTTGCGACAAACCCGAGCCACAAACACAAGCAAAGACCTCCAACAAACATCTCGAGAAGATTTCGACGGCCGAAGGACAAACCCATCAACAACTTATTTCAACAGTTCCCATCCTCAACCGAGGCCAACTAACCAATATCTCATTACCGTCACTTGTTTCCAGTTGTTGCTACAAACAATCCCATAATACAAAAGTTGGAAGCATTTCTTATTTTCTTGATCCCTTTTTTTCGGCCTTCTATGAATTCCAACCAGGAAGCAAGGGAATTCTTTGGATCGTTTACCACGAAAATAATTTTTGTGATTTGGTCCAGTTCCAGTTACAAAACAGATACCAAAAATTGTACTGAGCATCAAAAACTCAATGTTTTGTTAAAGTACACGTGAAGAGTTAAATAAAACGGTGTGCTTTCTCTTTCCTCTGAGTTTTGTGCTCGACGGTGTGGGTGCAACAGCAATAAAACTTTCTAACGGTGCTTACTACTCATTTCTTTCCTGTGTGAAAAAACTATTTTAAACAAAATGCCAATTCAAAGCCGTAAAATTACAGACACGTACTCCGTCTGAACTATTTTTCTCAAACTTTAACAACCTCAGAACAAGGAATAGCATTTTCAGAAACTACTACTGGGAAATAACAAGAACCACAGGAAGAAAAGGCACAATTCATCCAAACAACCAATCGCATTTCAAATGATGTTTTGTCTGATGGGATTATCCATGATTCTTCACGAATTTTTACTTAAAGATCGAACAAGGATGATGATGAGAAGGCGTTATACAACCATCGTTATTTTTATAACTTTATCCCTCACGTCCAACTGCCACGGTAAGTATGCTCATTAAGCTTTTCTTTGCGCTTTGAACCGTGGTTGGTTGCATTATTAAGGGATTTAATAGAATCTCGTTAAATCCGAAAACAATCTGCATTTATGTTGCATATTTTTCAGGAGAAAACCTTATTGCCTCAGAGCAAGAAAATTATTGTAGTTTCCGAGTATCATAAAAATTTGTTACATATTTTATGATTAGAAACGCCATATGTATTTTTAAATATACTTAACAGTCTGGTTTTTCTTGCCTGATTATGAAAATCAAGTCAAGCACAACAATTAAAGTATTATTAAAACTGCTAATCAACTAACTGAAGTTTCTTTCAAAGACTGCATTCTGCGGGCTTGAGTGTAAAAACCTCCAGTACAGCTTGACATAGCCCGAGCCAGAGTGTACCATACTTTTTTGAGTGCGAACCCCCCGCACCCCCTTCAGCTAAGTTAACTACGAACGGACAAGTTTAGCTAAGTTTCTCAAAATCAGTGGCGGTTGCTATCACTAAAATATTTTCATTTATACTCCGATTTTCATCAAATTCAGAACTAAGTTTTCTCTAGATATCTATTACATGCATGCAAAATTTAAAGTCGATCGGGCCACTTTTCAAAAATCACTCAAAACCGGTGGGGGTTACCATCACTAAAAAGTTTTTATTTACTGGCCGATGTTAATGATATTTGGAATTTTAAATCTTCTTAGCATCCTTTAAGTGTGTGCCAAATATCAACTAAATCAGAGCACTTTGAAAATTTGGCCTACCCCCACTGCTGCACTTTTTAAATAGAAATTGGACCACCACTACAAAAGTTTTATTTTCCAACCGATATTGCCCATCTTTGAACTTAGCCTTAGTTTTGACGTGTTTTAAGTCTGGCAAAAATATGGAATCGATATCTCATGTAGAACGGCCGTAATCGTACGGACGGCCTCAACGGTTCCATAAGCACTTCGCCTCTGGCTCGGGCTAAAACTTAAGAGCTGATAATCTTATCTGGATGTCCGTATTAGCAGTGGAACGAGAAATAGCGTCTGAATTATCCCTCACTGTTTTGTTGTCAAAACCATACCAAAGACAAACGTAAGCCAGCTCCCAACCAAACCTAACTCTCAAAGGAGAAGATTTACTTGGAGACGGTAGAAACTCTGCGACCTTTGTTGTCTCACTTTGTAGATTGAAAGAAAGGCCGGATGCGGGCAAAGCAGAAGTCAGAGGTGGGGAAAGAGCAATCAATGAAGTTATGATGTACGGGACAAGGGAGTTTCTTCGGCTTTGCAAATGTCATAGATTACTCAACTTGGGAATTACTTTTACTTTAAGAGTTTTTAGTCCTCAAACTTTCTCGAAGCCATACAAACATTATTGAGAGAAGAACCAAGACATTGTCGTTTGGCTTGTGGTGTAGTTCAGATAGTTTGCTTCCTTGTTGGTTGGCTTGGTTGGAAACACAGATTCAGTTCTGGTTCTATCAAATCAACTTTGTTTTTGTATGGCTGCCACGAATTTGTTAAATGAAAACTGTGCTCTAGAATTCACTCCTTCATCCCCTGTCTTCGTCCGACAATCAAATTTAACAGAGTTATATATACCATACTGCTGTTCAATAAGTAGAAGGTACATGTGGTATGTGCTTTACAAAGTCATTTGATTTCTGTTTTGTTGTTTCCTTTGCTGCCAAACAGATCGACCTCAGAACTCGAACGATTTCAAAATTTACAGATTCGAGAGTTTATAAATTTCTTTCCACAATTTTTTTTCTATAAAAGGTTACGAAGAACATGATCATCGTTCTTCCAATCCCTCACGTTAGAGTATTAACTGTTGGGATGGGTGTTCTGTTGTTGGTATCAAAGGAATTAAAATCAAGCAACGACGACGAAAGTGCTGCTCAGCTAGCTCAGTAGGTTTGGCCAACTTATATTTATCTCTCTAAAAAAGGAGAGATCCTTATTGACAACACAAAACACGACTTGCCCCGTTGTCCTACTATCTGAGAAGAGATTAAATTGGCATCTCCTCCAGCTTTTTAATGTGCACATAAATTCAGTGGATGCTGAGAATTTTTATTTTGCACAATTTTTTCTTGGATACCCTTTTCATCCCAGTTAGTGAGCGATTAGTCCTCGTTTACGCAACAAAGGCTTAAGTCCCTCTTAGAGCTAGCAAAGTAGTAATCTTAAGTTCATAATTCTCACAGAAAGTAGCCACCAGCGCTATGTCACTCATTCACGAAAAAAGTGATAGAGGATTACAGGACATATTCAGAGGCAAGAAACACAGAAATGCATGTCATACAGGCTAATATGAAAAGATCATTTTTTGTCGGAAGATTAGATGATTCGGTAGAAATTCAGGAGGAGTGCATTTTCGAAACACATTGTAAGTCCAGTGATTGGAAACCAGTATTTGTGGAGCATCATTTATATTTTATAAAAGCTTTTAGAAGAGTTGGCATTTAGTTGTTTTTTCAATGGATTTTGTCACCCGCGCCACATCAACGTCACCACTACCAAAAGTATCATCACAATCTCATAATAGAACTAACCAAAACTAGAGCCTTTGGAGTTGGACACACATATCAGCGGTTGAATCCAAGGCGAAAAAAGCTAGATTTGAACTAGTAAAGTGAAGACTGATATTTTACTGGTGAAAGCTGGGAGAAAGTGCGACGAGGAAATCAATCTTGATTACAAAACTCGGGGTTTCCCAAGGGGAACGGGAGAGTGGGGCAAACAACAGGCAAAGTAAAGTCGGCTTGTAATTTGGAGATGTTGCCAAGAAAAGCTGAAAACTCTTTATCAAAGAAAACATGTTTAACTATAGTACAGGAGGAGAAAGTGCAAACTTAAAATATCCATGAAGGAATTTACTGCTTTTGTGCTGCATGGAATCTACTCCCATTTTATTTCATTTCCTTTTTGCTGAAAATAGTTTGCTGTTTTTGTCCCTATGCAAATTAAAGGAATTATCATGTGTATTCATCTTTCCATCCATTTCACCACACCGGATCATATATATCTGTATTTGTAAAGCAAATCTTTGAGTTGCTGTATTTAGTAAGGAATCATAAACACAGTCAGTTCCTACATAAAGCAATATACATACAAACATCTTCCTTTGATCCAACCCACTGCTTTTGCTTCCTTACTTCACTGAGTCAGATTGTGGTTTTAAGTTTTGTAGAAACATATTTGGAAGTGTTCATTAAGTAGCATGGTTAGTATCAAAGAAGAAAGATGGAGTAAGAGAAATCTCTCGAGATTTTGCATATTAATGTCAGGGTCACTACTTTCTACTTTAATTTTGATAAATGAAATTCTCTTTGTGGTTTTTGTTGGTAAAAGATTTCACAAATATCAAGAGGCTAATATTTCACAAAGGATGAATGGGTTAGAGACAGAATGAACTAGTTTGCAAGATGGGGATCAGGTCCCGATTGCGTAATGAATAATTATCTAATAACCATATTATGACTATACTTACCCTGCGATTACGTTCTGATAAATATCAGAGTTGTTTGGATTGATATAAGTAAGATTTACTGGATGGTTAGTTTGTGAAAGTCTTCCATTGTTGGAGTAAGATCGAAAACTCGGTTATCTTTCCAAGAATTTCTGAATAAAAGAAAAAAAATGCTTTTCGTTTCTATTCTCCAATTCTAAATGCAATTATTTGCAGGAAGCTTCTACCAGGAAGTTGAAACATTGTTTCAATTTTATTTCTCTAAACTCACGACTGCATCAGTTGTGTAAGGCAACAACACGTACTCTGCGAGAGATGTGGGAAGTCATCGAACTGCACTTGAACCAACCATAAAATATGTATTGTATAAAATAAACTACCACACTTTCTATTAAATGGAAATTAAAACAACTCATCACTAGAAATGAATCCGAGTTTCAATCTGTATATGAGAATGGAATGCAAATTGAATTGGAATAAATTCCAATTCCATATTTACTTCACTTTTCCAGTTTTGTTGGGATTGAATGACGCCTTTACTTAATTTATATTCACATACATGCACACTAAATAAATTTTCCCAATGTGAGACAAAATGTCATGAGGGCTGAATACCGATTTGTCATTTCCATTTATTTCCAATTTTGTAATCTTATTCAGAACGAAATAGGTTTTGTGTCGCCTGAAAATTCTCAGCCTTCGAAACATTTTACTCAGAGCAGGATCCAACAGTAGAGTAAGGTGTAAGCCGGCAATTTTGTTGAACCATCCACTGAGTAGGGTACAATGTTGTGCGAGACCAAGTTGACATCGACAGAGATATGGTTTCATCGAGCTTGTCAGCATCAACCTTATGCATAAATTACAGTCTTTATTTCAACGTGGTTGAGGTTTTGTTGAATGTTGAGATGAGATGCATTACACATCTCATTTTGAGAAGAGGCGGAGCACCGTACACACAGAACAATGTTCAATCTAGCTGCATTTCAGTAAATTTCCAAGACCAGACTGATGCAAGGTGTAGATTTAAGAGAGCCAATCACTTTTTCCTATTTGTCCATATATGAATACATCATCTGTCTGCTAGAACTGAATAAATACTTAAATGACGAAGATGGAAAGCTTTATCATTGATTTTATTCGATATCAAATAACCCAAATTAAACTCTACATTCAATAACTCGGAAGTAACTTTTATCATCCGTAGATTGTTGATTTTTTTAAATTGCTGCATTATGCTAATTCTTTGGCACGCAAATTGGAGTTATATAATCTGGTTATTGTAAAATGTAGATAAACTGTGTTTAAAAAAAGACATTGATCAATTGAATGGCATATTTTCAAGGACGATAGTTACAAAATCTATGCATTCAACTACAGTTACGTAACAAAACTTCCCTAGGCAGAAAAAGCTATTGCCTGATAATAAGAGGAATATCTTTGTACTTATCTCAATCCAGCTTACTCCGGTACAACTACAATGTTATCGGTGTTCTTTTCGGTCGTATTTTTATACGTTTTCCCTTACACGTACCAACGGGATATCAAATGTCCTTCTGTACATATTTTCTTTTGTGAATTCGATACAGAATATCCAGCACACTTTAGGTACATCTATGTTTGCCAGACAAGGCAAGGAAAGGCAAGAGGCGGAAGGCAAGGAAAAATATATCTACCCAAGTCTCAGGCTCAACCTTATCTTGCGAATGTTTTGCAAAAATTCTCTTTTCGGTTCGAACAAAATCAAATGTCTTCAAAAAATAGAAAAATGTCGAGCCGAGTCAAGTTTTGCTTAGGCTTCCATCCATCCATCCAAGCCATCCATCCTCTCATATACATAAATTGGATGAAGGGAAAAAGAAAATAAAGATATGATTTAAAACTCTGATCACGCCTTTTTCCCCAATGCCAGTAAAAGTATCCTTTTCTTCCTCACATTAGAAAATGGTTCACTAAACCAGACCAACCAGTAGGAGTTCCAAAATTTGGATTTTTGCTTCCTGCAAAAGAATTCAAATTCCACTAACTTTCTTTTGCAATCTGAGACGGAGACGGAGGAGCTGGGGAATGAATGTCATCAAAGGAATGAAGAAGAAAGTCTGGGCTCGTCCTCAATATATTTTCATATATTCATCTCTTTCTTCTCAGAGATATGGAAACTCGCCAAGGTTGGATCAACTCAAGGTTTAAGTAGCAATGTATGTCTTTAGTTGGTTCATATTGCCAGCATGGGGCGAACAACTTTCTTTGTATTTTCCCTCCGTTCTCTTTATTAACCAATATACTCGGAATGCTAAATAGAATGAATCCAACTTTTACTTAAAAACTGATTTACAAAACAAGAATTTTTATTTGCCAGAATCTACAATTTCTCACAATGAGTCAACGAATTTGAGTGAATCAACTACTGCTTACATGAATGCAGCGTGTGTTGTTCCATTAACACAAAGGCTCGTCCCAGTCTCGTCGAAGAGTGGAATGACATTATATGACCTCCGTCAATGAGGAAATAAGAAGTTATAATAACGCTTCTTGTTTGTTTGATAAAAATCTCAAACACTACTTCAACCGGTGACCAAAGACGGGTCTTCATCCCACAAGAAATTATTCGCTTGTAGAAAAAGTTTTTGCCTAAAACAAGATTTTTTTTATACAAGTATACGCATCTATATAGAACGATTGGAGTGGATGAGTGAGAAGCATAACATCACTAGTCTTGAATTGTGCCAAAGGAAGACAAGTTGCTGAATTTTGAAGATCCCAACGGAGAAAAACCTTAGAGTTATCTCATGCTTCTTTTTTTCACGTTATAAAACTCTTCCCCTCGTCCACATGCACACAGGCTGACTGGAGGGATGTTTGCACAAAGTTTCTTTTCTATTGATTGCAAAGAAAATTGTGAACAAATAGTACAAACTATGGTTCATTTTCTTCTGAATTGGAATATTTGTGTGAAACGTGACCACAAAAGAGAAAACGGGTTGAGGAGGAGGGTTGAAAAGAATATGAATTTGACATTGGATTGTAAATATTGTTGAAAAATAAAAGCAGGCACAATGGGCGAAGTTTTGTTGGGATAAATATTTTATGAGGACAAAGTCTACGACTTGTTATCTCCGATTGGTAACATATTTTATATCGAAGGATTTTGGTAATCCCTTTGGTTTTGAAGAGCAAATATATGTAGCTTAAAAGTTGATGGGGAACAATAGCTGCATTTTGTATTGTCTTCGACCATTGATAGCGGAATTCTGTTTTCAATTGTCTGGGGAAGTGGGTGAAACAGATCCAAGTTCTGCAATTTAACTAGCTAAAAAAATGGAATTAAGGTTTGCTTTCATCCCTGGAATTTTTTATTTTGAAGACAGTAGAGTATTGTTTTCTAACGCAAAATTTTTTTGTAGAGTTATTTAAAGAAGCGTTTGTTCAAAAGGACATGGTTTTTCAATACTGATGACTTTCGATGATTGCTAAAATCTAAGAAGTAAAGTATCCAAATTTTCATTTGTTAGCTGGAATTGTGGAATGATAATATAACTCTAATATATCGCCTGTTTAGAATATAGTTTGGCATAAAGAAAATTTGTAATAAGTAAATGTCACTAATTCTTCCAGTATCAATAATTGACCTGAGAAATGGCTGAACGGATGAACTGCTTGCAGTATTTGTTGGATGATTCAGATTTTTTCCATCCAACTCCCTTTACATGCCAGTTTTTCTAATTAAATATCTCATCTTTAACATCAAAGGTGAAGTACAAACTACTTAAATAATGCAAAACGAGCTTAATTTAACATGCTCGACCTAATTCCTCAGTCTCATAAAATAGTAAGTGAACAGATTCAATGCATTGCAGCAAAACTACTTAAACCTCTGTCATATATTCTGCACAACCGAGCCATGTGTCCAGCCCAACTTGTTTCAGAACTGACACTGACTGAGTGAAAGGAACGTATGAGAACAGACTGACAACGAAGATAAAACATAATTGAATAAGCTAGGAATTGGAGATGCATAAAATATGATGAGGTCTCTGGTGTTGCAAAATTTTGGTTAGAATACAAAACGAATATTTTCGTACAGCAACTAGCACGACCCTTATAAGCAAAGTGACGTGTTCCCAGATTTAGTCAGGCTTTCCACACAGTTTCAAATCTGACGACTCCAGTTGAGCTTGGGTTGCAACCACTTCTTTCCGATATGAGAAATTGCAACATCCTAGCAGACGAAACTACATAGCCGCACAATCCCGACTCAGTAACAGGATAACATGCTGGATGTGCTATTCGTTTGGAAGTTGTCGTGAAAGCAAAATGGTGCGAATTTATGCACGAAGTGGCATTGAGATGAATGAAGTTTGAGTTGAACGGAGTTGCTAAATTTGGGAGTACAACGATTTGGTGTCCTCTTTACACTCTTTTGTTTCTCCGGCTTAAGTTTCATCCATGTGACTGTTTAGACCAGACTAGATTTAGAACTTGGCTGCTAGCTGATGTTAGAAGTGGATACAACTACATGATAACTTTGTTGGGGCAAAGTTGTAGTGGGATGGATGACAGATGCACAAGGAAAAAACAAAAGAAAACTGGAGTATCAAGCAGACATTCGCGTTTTATGCACGCTTCGAACTTGGGGTTTACCCTAAATTTCCTTTAATAAATTATGGACCAGCTTTGCTTGCGTGCTCTGGTTTTCATTTGTGAAATCGTGTGTAATAATATAATACTCGTACGTCTCTATCGGTTGATTTTTCAAAACATTATGATGATTGGCCTGTAGTTTACACATCCCAATTGAAAACGAAGGAAGCCAAAGTATTAAATCAACAAGGAAATTGTTTTGATAAGATCAATAAACAATACATATGCCCCTGCCTTTGTGAAATAATGCAGATACACTTTATTTAGGCACTTTATTTATGCATAATTTGAATTCAGTCGAATCAAATCATGCGATTTCAGCATTTCCTATATGAATAGCGGAAAAACTAATTGTACAAATGTCAGATACTTAAATAGATTATGTAAACATAGTTTTAACATTTACTTTTACAAAATATTTAACCGCAAATTTTCGAAGAGATGGTAGTACCATATTTTACTGGTATACCATCATAGTATACCAGTAAGCAAGCTTTTTCTTACTTGTTTGGTTAAGAATACCATTCCGGTAAAAATAGGATTAAGTGGAGCGTGGAGCAAAAGTTTTAATTGATTTTGTGCAATCCATGGTCTTTGCTTTGAACACAAATGTTATTCGCTAATATTTCGGCATTTATTCAGTGTTGATATGTCATTGACGGGAAAAAAACTCACGTGACCCACTTTCTGAAAACTACAACATTGGTCACTTACAACGGGATTTATTTCTTTATTTCTCTTTCATCGACAAGCTGGGAAATCTTCAAATTGGTTGTCTCTTTTTCCAATCCTGTAAATACTCCAAGTCGGTAGCACTCTGTTTTTGGGTGCGAGCAGCTTAATTAAACGTTTACGAAAACCATCTTTCCAGCCATTAGTAATCTCTACCGGACAAAGGATGCCGTGCCAAACAGCATTTGGTACGAGCATCAATATTACCAGACGCGAAAATGTCCTTTTGTTGTTCTTATTGTTCTGTCCATACGTTTGCTTTGCTCCATGGTGTTTTGATCCTCTCGTTGTTGTTTTTGTTGAGAAAAGAGTAATTTTCACTCTTGACTAAACTCTGAAGCGGCTTTGCTGGCCTATCTCTTAAAAATAAATGAGTCTTTCGCATCCTATTTTTTCTTTTACCGGCTCTCGTCCATACAAGCTTTCTCTCGCCCGTATCTCTAACATTTATGTACAAAACGACTTAACTTCTTTGTGCAGTGCAATTATTTTTGGCCGAGTTAGTCAGAGTTGGAGTAGGATTTAGTGGAGGGAGTGAAAGAATTGGAGTTTACGAGAGTGAGAGACATTTGCGATTGCTCAAGTTCTTCTCGTACTTTCACTTAACTGTTTCGGGCACTAGTTTCACTCACATTCGGTTGGGTTCATTCAATATAACATGAAACTGAATGGGAAGTGTTCTTTTGGAACTTGGTAACACAATGCTTTGAGCAAGCATAGATAGCGGACGTGCTTCTGGAAAAGACAGACCAACATAACGTATATACATATGTCTCATTCCAAGAGTACAGCATACGTGTCACATACTACCCACCATTTGGGACAAAAAGTGTTTTAAATGTTCAACTGCAAATCTCCTTCCGTAATGTAATGCGGCACAATTTTGGCAAAAGAGGGGGAAGGCCAGTCCTTAGAAGGTACTTTTTTTGATTGCCGAATAGTAGACATAGGAAAGGAAACGTTGTGTCAAGTCGGAAATCTAAAGTTAAAGGAACAATTTGCACGTTTTGCCCTCCGACCGAAGTCATTTGACCTGAGTCGGGTTGTGATGTGATTACATATACACCAATAACAAGAAATTAATCTAATGTTAGTTGTTGCCGCAGCTGAATAGGTCAAATTGAAAGTATTTATCAAAAGCGACGAGTTGACGTAGTTGGCAAATTGACAATGTCATGGGTGGATTTAAGAAAATAATAATTTTTTAAATTATGTCAGTGAATGTCCTGGTATCGAATGAAGTAAGTAGTATAAAAACTATGTACAATACGGATCTACAATTTAAAAAAGTACTCATAATGTTTGTATAAAGATTTGCAAATATACGAGTAACTTTGAGTAATGGATACATTCATGTGCCAATTCAACATCCGGTCGGTCGCGCTATTTTGGACAGTTGACCCACGTATGTACGATCATTTTACAAAATTATACCAAAAATTGTGTACTGCAATTGTGGAGAATGTCCGACCTCATTCAACAAAACCCAGTTAATGTACATGTGTAGTTAGCTGATTGGTCATTGCCGTCCTTTTTTTCGTAATGGTTCAATAGGCTGTGTTAAATATAATATCAGCTGGTAGTGGGAAATAATACTATATAAACTAAAGTAAACTAGGCTAGTCGAGTCGTGGTGATCGGATAATCGTGTCCAACGCGACATGACAAGATGCCCTTTGCCATCCTTGACTTAACTTATTGTAGAAGCTGCTTACTTGCAACGAGATCAGAATCAAAAGTGTTTTTTAGTTCGAACGGAAAAAGAATGTGTTTCAATCGCTTCTGGCTGTATTGCTTTCTCCATTTCAAAAACCTGTACAGCATTTCCT
>JAAXNX010001882.1:0-15634 GCA_036491905.1 Folsomia manolachei | reverse complement strand
GATTGCAATTGTGATCATGTTTTAATAAAAATTGAGAATTGCTTTGAATTAAGTATGAAATATTTGAGAAATTATTAGGAATCTGACAAACAGGATATTTGCATTTTGACATCATTACCTTAATTTATTTGAATTTAATGAATGCACACTCAGATATATTCAGATCAAAATTTGCTACTGACACGGATACTCTAAATTAGTTGTAGTATTAAGTAATAATTTATAGTTTTGTTGTATTTGTGTTGCCTATTTATTCATTTCATTACACTGGCAATTAACACTTTCTCCTACAACTAGCTGTGAGAACTCCTAATTACTTAAATGAAATAATAAATATTAAGAATTAAGAGTAAAATGTATCAAATCAGTTAATTATCTCAGTTCCATTTGTTGTAAATCCGTCGGTTGATAAGGATAATGGTGTACCCACAGTTCAACATTTTTAATCATCTTATCGGAATAAGTTACATTACACATCAGTAACTAGCCACCTCTAACTAATCACTAAACGCACTTATTTTTATCTTATCGCCGTCATAAATAATGCAAAAAATACCTGCTTCAACCAGACATTCAACAAACTTTGAATTTTACTAAAACGGATACAAAATCGCATATTTTCTCAATCAAATCTCTAAGGTTCTTCTTTCTCTGTCTCATCGCATGATAAGATCTTATCTCGCATCTAAATAGCTACGACTAAGACTGACTGACTTTCATCCATCCCATCTAATTTATCATCACATAGTTTCAGCACATTTGGCATGGGAGGCTCTGCTTGAAATTTTATTTTGAAACAGTTTTTTTCAGTTTCTTCTGAACCAATTGTTTTGAAATCAGACCACGCCATGAACAAATGGGCATTTCTAATAATTAATGGGAAACGTAATAAAAAGAAGGTTAAGAAGAAATGTTCCATGATACCGATTGATTCCGCAACAGTTTAATTTACTTTACTCTAAGAGATGGTTAGTAATTTATGTGGCAGAGAAATTTTAGCAATTTTATCTACTACTTTGGTATAAGGACTCCTTATCTAGGGTTATTTCATTACTTGTAATTTACGTGGCATGCAATCTATTCGAATGTTAAAGTTGAATTTTAGGATAAATGTTGGTACCACATCCCGAATTGGCAAGGATAAAATAGGAAATTTTAGACAATAAACAAGTCTATACAGTGTAAATATCGGTAAGTATTGGTGTTTGATTTGATTGTTGATATAAGTCGATCGGGCGGCTAATTAAATATCACACTAACTATTTACTAATTTACATAAATATAGTTCATAGCATTAGCATTTACATGAACTTATTTTGTAATAGTTACTGAATACAATAAATGTACAAAATAATATTATTGGATTACTTATGGATAACAACACAAAATATATCGTGTACAATAATCATTTATCTAGATCCCCATAATCTCCGACTACTAATTTTCTACACTTCCCTAATCATCATTTGATCCGTATTTTCCACACTTATGAAAACATTTAGTTGCAGAATTATTGTTATTTTTAAATATCTGAGGAATTACTTTTACAAGATTGATCTACACCTATTTATTAGTAGTAAACTCAACTTCAACTTTTGAGAATGGTACTAATATTGAAAATTGAAGTTTTTTTGGCTATTGTCATATTCTGTAAGAGTTGTAAGTTCATTAGCAAACTAATGACTTTGACGCGTCTTACAATAATAAAATTATTTATTAGAGTGTACTTCTCATTCAAAACGTGTTTGATTTATGGAATTAATTTGACTTAATTTGCTTTTCTCTTTACTAACGTCCTTTTCACAAAGTTGTTGGATTTTATAATTTGATTATTTTCTCCGACCTTATCTGACACAAGTTGTGCTTTTACATGATACCCACCTCAGATTTTAATCGCATTCCTACTCTGGTTCTGTTTTCCATATTTTAATTACAATTTTAGAACAATTCATTAACCGCAATGCAGAGTAATTTTTGATACGGCAATTTGTTATAATAGCAATGACAGACAATTTTGATTCTACAGTTTACAATTTACATACAGCCACTATTTTAACAGCACTATATTTATTGATCCAATTTTAAGGAATTTAATGATTAATAAGTTTCTAGTTACGATTCAAGTGGAATCATTGCAATCTCGGCATTTCGCTCGATGTTAAACCTTTTCTGACCTGTTTTTTTGCATACCTTGATTAGTTATGTAAGTACTTTGTTGCTACTACTTCAAGTTTTTTTCGGTTGGGTTGTGTATTAATTTATAATTAAATAATTAAATATTGACTTCCTTTTTTCATCTTCATCTTCATTAAGAACTTCTTTTTCTTGTCCTCTTCAATTTACTGAGGCAATGGCACAAGAACTGTTACATAACTGACGGGGAAGAAGCCTAATTAAAAAAAAATGCTTAATAAGTTTTAAACTAATTAAATCACCAAATTAATGAAAATTTATTAAAAAGTTTTTATACCAGTTTTTCCATTGACAGCCCCTTCGTACCAGTTCTCATCAATCCGGCTGACCAGTTGTATAATGTCCCGTTCCTGAATGATGCATAAAAATAGCAGAGCATTAAATTATTGATAAGCCTTGGTTATCCAACAAAACCCAACCTTAAAGCCCAATTCGCCCGGATTTTCTGGGTCAAAGTCATACAATGCTTGAGCAGAAGGCCCTTGGACAGAAGGAGTCCTTGCTCCAGAAGATTTCATTGGTGATGGCACTGGCGAGGCTGTAAATTAATTAGATTACATTAATTATCCAATTTAATTCATGCTTCATCTACTAAATAGAGCTACGGTAAACTGGACAAAATACAACTGTGCTAATAACAAAATTGGGCAACATAAACTTATTAAAAGTAATAAGTAAAAATATTCATGAAGCCCTTTGCTTTATTCCTGGTGGATGAATCTTAATGTGTCACCTCGTCTTTGGAAGGGATGGGATAGGAATTGCGACAAATTGCCAAAGAAAAACCACCCATTAAACATTTGACGGTAGGAAACACTTTGAGAAAAAAGACACCCAAGGTTTGATAAGTCACGAACAAAGGTTGAGGTTACAGATAAGCTACAGTACAAAGATATAAGGACACAGACAGAACAGAGCGTTTAGCCGGTAATTTTTACCATCAGAAGATTTCGGTGGATTGCCAGAAAAGAGTGGTTCCCAATCCCGTTTTTGATTACCGGGAGACGGTAGCGGAGATTTTTGAGGAGTTGTCCCTGAACCGAGATATTAAATACTAAAATTACAACCCCACTTAAAAATTGCATCATTCATTTAATGGGAATTGAGGATAAGGTGAGACAAGGAAGTTCTAGACTCTATTTACGGGAAGAGCACTACTTTAATCGCAGGCCAGGTACTAAAGCTTCGGGCATTATTAGTTTGTGGATGCAAGTCTTAAGAAGCGAAATGACGCTGTCAAATTCATACAAAGATTATTTGCGAATGTTACCCGAAGAAAGCGGAATACATGTAAAGCGGCACGGGCAGTAATTACCGGAAAAATATAAGGTTAATTTCTAAGAACAGAGATGGTGAGTAAGAATCATGTTATCTACAAGTTTACCTTGTTCAACAGAGTTAAAGTGTTTTGAAATGATTGGGTTGGTGACAAGCACCGCAAGTTCTGAAAGATGAAAAGTGGTAAAAGTTGACTTCGCCCTGCGAAGTTGGCACTAATTAAGTACGTGAGTATTTTTTGCATGCAGTGCAGAATTGACGTGTTGTTATCAATGCGGTGTTGTTGTACTAAAACTAAGATATCTCATAATTGAACACGCGTCAATCAGGCTCAATTATGGGTCTAGATCGGATTTAGTACGCAATATTCCGAGCCAGTTACAATCATTTTCATTTCATATGTGTAAATTAAAGTAATGAATTAAAATCTAACTAAAAATGAAAAGCGGGTAAGCATCATGCCTTGAAATGGAGGAAAATGTGTAGACGGATAGTACGGGGGTGGAGGCCCACTACCATTCAATGTATCTTTAGATCCAATATGATCCGAGAGGCTGTCCGTTCCGTCCAAATTTAATTGCAAATCGTGAACGGTCTTGGGTTTAAATTCCCTCTTGGGTCTGGATGCGGCTTCCTCTTTCCTAAAATCAGATAACAAATATATTAGATTTTGTTTAAATTGTGGTTCAAATTTCGAAAAAATGTTGTCCCTACTTTTCTTCCAATGTGCTGCAAAGCGCAGTTAGAATCTCAGTGCACTGCTTATGGTATTCAAGCAGGCATTCGGTGAACATTGCTAGTTGAGAAACTTGCTCTATCTGTTATTTTGTGGAGGAAAATGCATTTAGTTTCACCATTTAGGAAATAAATCGTACATAGCTATGTACTTACGACACGACTAGGGGTACTAAATACAAAGTTATATAAAACACTTGCTCATAACCAAACTCTTACATCGTTTTCTAGCAAATTATACATCCCCATTTGTGCTAGATGAAGACTTTCTGCAAATTTATCTTCTGCCAATCTTATCTCATCATCTGTAATGGAGGTAGATCCTGATTATCATCAACCGTTAAATGACGGGGTCACAATTATTCCAAGTGAGGTGCACACAACGGAAGGAAATCAATATAATGCAGGCACGAGTGGTCCAACGAACAAAAAAAAAGAAATAAAAAAAATAATAAGTAAAAATGACGACATCAATAACTTAAGTGATACTCATAAGACTACGTCTTTAAAATCTCATGCATATACGGAAATTAAAGAAAATTTTTTAAATATTAAAAATTTTTAAACAATTTTACATCAAGTAAATAAGTACATCATCAACTTCAATGGTTGAATTTTATGACACGACAAGAAGCACAACTTGGTGGATTCAGTTTTGACAAAATACACACAACGTGAAAAAGTGTCGCAAGTCAAGTCTTATTAATTTTTGGACAAGTGAACATTACAGGGACTATTTGTATTGTAACAAAAAATCATTTCGGTTTTAAAAACTTATTTAAGACGGACATGTGCAATTTCGACTCATTTTATGAATTACTTCCAAAAACTTTAGCTCTTCAAAAATTTTACCAGAAGCTTGTCTGCCTCCCGAGGAATGGGCAGGACTCCCAAATGGACTTGATGTAGGACTTTTTTTGTTCATCCCTTTAAAGTTGACGTTGTAATGTAATAAAAACAAAGAAGGAAAAAATCATGCTTATAGAATTACTTCATGCATAAGAAAATAAGATCCAATAATTGGATACACTTTTTCATTCCAGAAATTAACACAAATCCTAAACCTTTGTTCCCAAATAATGTAGAAAGTAAAGTAGAAACGAGTCTGATAATAACTCATTCCAAAATTTTGCATAATCTCATTCATACAATATTTATAAAAAGTGAGTGAGACGGTTAGACACTTAACTTTGCCTCCAACATCGTGCATACCTTTGGTTTGTTTGCGTTTCTTACAATCAAAATCAAGGCGTCGCCCTTGTAGCTTTTTACGGTGGTGCTGAAAAAAGTAATAAGTCAAACCCTTGGTTAGACGGACATGATCACTCATAAGTTCCGAGAAATAAGTAAAGCAGGCACGCAGATAAAGAAGGCAGGGATGTGAAGCATCCTGCCAACTTATAATTGTTTTTGCTCATAATTCACCAACTTAAAGTATTGAGAACACTAACATACCATGACTTCCTTTAAATCTTTAGTCTGTAAATGGTGCAGTGGTTCCAGGAAATTCTGCTTGACATTATCATCTAGAGCGTACTTGTTATCTGGAGTGCAAAGTTGTATATTATTTAGCAAGACGTTTTTTTCATTAAGGATTTTATGCAGTGTTTCAGCCACAACTAACCTGCCATTTGCTTCAAACTTTCTCCCGTTTCGATTAGAGCAGTAGCTACATTCATAGATTAAATCATGTCATGAATTTGATGATGCAATTTGTATCAATATTTACGAATTAAATTAAATCCCATCTCACCGAAAACACTATCCTCTCCCAACTTCCGCCCATAAGTTGTCATACATTCTCCCTAAAACTCCTTCAACCAAATTACAATTGCATGATTATATCATTTTTAAATTCATAAAGTTGTTATCTTAAAATCTCGGAGATGGTAAGCAAGCTAATTAGAACGTTTTGCTTCGGAAATGAAGATTCCGTGTATTCGTCGGTGATGAGTTTGTAAATTCTTCAAGTTTGACAAGGGACATTTACAAATTTGGCATGCGAATCCAAGTAAATGTTTCGCATTATGTTGTTCCAAAAGTTCTTGTGCGTTGGTCGTCGGTAATGAGTTTGTAAATTCTTCAAGTTTGACAAGGGACATTTACAAATTTGGCATGCGAATCCAAGTAAATGTTTCGCATTATGTTGTTCCAAAAGTTCTTGTGCGTTGGTCTCAAAATTGCATTCCAGACATTTCAACTTGACGTGATCATTATGCCGACATTTTAAATGATCGCATAAATCATGACTGTTATCAAAATTTACGAGGCAGTGTATACACTGATACACAGTTAACTTCTGATTTGACCCAACTGCACGTTCTTTTGGTAGAAATGGAAATACTTTAGGTTTTTCAGTAATATTTTTAAGGGAGTCTCGTGTGCACTGAACTGAGTAAAACTTGTAGTAGGTTATGTCGAGTTTATCAAACATAGTATGCAAATTCCCATCAACTTGGATTTCGAAACAGTCCTTGTTAATCACAGTTTTAATAGCACGCTCGACAATGTCCACGCTAACCCAATGTTTTGCATGTCCTTGCACTTCCGTGTTTTTAGAGTTTGGAAACAGTGGTAAATACTTATCATTTTTGTCGAGACCGTTCTTTTTGGGATTTAATAAGCCTTGACAAGAAATATGAATAACCTTCAGCAGCATTGACCGCTGCACTGTTTTCAGAGTCACTAATTTCACTAAACAAGATTTCGTATACCAAAACAAATCTATAGTCTTTGTCCAGTTTTACACCTTTACCGGGATTTGTAAGTATACTCATTCACAGTACCTTTCACCAATTCATAAGTGACACAAACTTTTAAACCACTACCACAGCTCAATGTACAGACCCTTAAGGAAGGATTGTCAATATCTGTTATGTCATAGTACACTTGCACTTTGTATTTCTCTTTATATTTAAACATGAGCTCATCCGCCTGAACTACTTCGTTTATTATTTGATTTAAACGATTATCATAAACTTCCGGATTAGTTTTTGATAGTGGACCTGGTTTCTTTTTAATGTTTCCAATGTCAGTTAGTGCCTTTCTTTTATTAGGTTCCATTTTAGGAAATTAATTGAATAATATTTAATTTTGCTCCAAAATGCTAAACTGCGCAAATCTTGCAGAAGAACAAAATTACGATTGTTCCCAGCTTGCGGGGAATAGAAATATAAAATGGTTAATGTGAGATTCTTACCCGGATGGAATCGTATCCGGTAAAAGATGTCCAGGACCGATCAGCCTCATACTTGTAAAACCATCGAGCATAGTCAGGTCTTAGCTCTTTAATAATGTCTTCATTTCCGTAGATGGCTTGACTCTCACTGGATGTTGATGCCCGAATTGCTAACGGATCGGAAAGAAGTTGTGGATCGCTGTCAGTATCATAATCGGTGGTAAGGACAGGGTTTGCTGCTGCGGCCAAATTGTTGCTGCTACTGCTAGTTCCAGGCACACTAATACCATAAGTTGCTTTTAAATTGGCAATTGTAAACTCGGTGGAAGAGCGGCGAAAGGAATCAAGACGACGTAGGAATGGGGAGGATTCGGATGAGGGAGGTGCAACGGTGGTGGAAGAGTCAATCTCAGTATATGAAGAGGAGGTAGCCGTTGTTGAAGCCATTGGAGGTGGTGCGATGAGATTGAGAGGATTAAGTGGGGTCAGAGGTCGTGGGCGGCGAAGGTTAAGGGATGGTGAAGAATTCTGTCGATTAATGTAGCCGGGGTGGGCGGTGGTGGTGGTGCTGTTAATGGCTTCACAGGAAACGAAAGAATTGGTAAAGACATCGGATGAGACTGAAATCAAATTGAGTCACATATTTATGCAGTGGCTGAGTGAGCACGAAAAATTGCATAGATTCGTCCATAATATATCAATTTATCAATATTTTTTCTTAATAATTGAATAAATTACAAACAAAACGGATAAGGACACGCACCTTGTTGTTGAGAAGCCACGTATCGGTGAAGTGAAATGTCCTGTGCTGTTCCACCACCAGTTACTTGAACCCTTAGAACTTCCTCCTCCTCCAGGGATGCGAAACCGTTTTGATATGACATTGAGAATGAGTTATCTTCAATTTTAGAATTTAGAAAGGGTGAAGGATTTTGGACAATGGTCGATCAAGTTTGAGGTTGAGGTTAGAGTGCGGATGGATATGCAGGGACTAACTTTTTAGTGCAGGTAAAGGGTGACCTACCTAGCTATCTCTTTGATATTCCCTTACAGCATTGTTTTAATTTTGGTGATGCAGATTTTCTAGGGAACAACAATACTTGGAGTGGAACCCAGATTGTTGTGAAGACAAAGGTTTTGACCAAATTTTCTTCCTAACTCTCTCAACTTTCTCCTTCATGTCCTTAATCCTTGCCTGGTTTTGTCTAACAAATCTATTTACACCTCAATGAAAACATGTTACCTATCCCTCAATCCCTACCAAGTGACTTTTATCAAAAAATTTTTGCGAAAATGAGCATATTATTTTCATGACTTGCTCATACCAGAATCTAATGACAACAAATGTTTAATCAAAGGTTACTTAAAATTTTCTCTTGCTAAACTTTTCTAAACTGTTCCTATACTAGCATCTCTTCTCCGGACATGCATTATCAGAGAAAAGAACCCTTTTCAGTAAAATTTAGGCTCTTTAAAAACTCCTGGATAAAAAAATGTAATACAAATCCTGATCGGATGTTGAATCTCACGAACATCTACTTAGGAGTTCAGTTGGCTACTAAAGTGTAAGCTTAGTTTGGCGAAAGAAAGCAATACTTTTAAGGGAGAAAATAAATGACAAACTAGCAGACACAACGCGACAACTGTCACTATTCCCGGAGAGAATTGAGTGGCGGATGTTTTAGAAGAGAGACGGAAGAATGGCAAAAAATAAGGACTTGCTTCAGATTCACAATGGTTAATACAGAGAAAGTCAGGCAATCCGTCATATAATTGAACTCGTGCCTTTTACTTCGGGAAGAACTGACTCAAGCGACTTCCACTGCTAAACTCCATCCAAGATCTGCTTTCTCTTTTTTGCAACGCGAAATTGCGGGTCGCTTAAAGAGCCCGTTCTTAACAATTTGACAGCTATTTCATTAAAATCTAAATACTTGAAAGATGGTTGCCATTATTATTTCATAGCGTGATATTCATGAATTGCGAATATTTGCGAATGTTTCGCTAAGTGCGAATGTTTGCGAATGCTCCCAAAGTATTGCACTCAGCCACTGCGGGTGAAAGTTGAGTTCTCCAGCGAGAAAGTCAGGTGAGTCGGAGAGGACGCATGATCTCATGCCGACTGAGTGAGTAACTGTGCCTAGACTCCGATTTTATTGTGATCGAGTTTTTTACCATGCTCATATCATGCAGTGGTTGGTGAAGCAGTTTTATGGCTGGAATTGCTGAAACATCAACCATTTACACAAAGTCAGATAATTTATGCTCCACGCATCCATGCAAAATCAGCTAGACGCCATTAGGATCTGATGGAAGGAATGTGATGCCCTCCCATGAATTGAATGCAGCTAAAAATAAAATTAGGTCTAGCCAGATTAACTGTCAGAAAGAGATAAAGAATACAATTTTTTGTTTGGTTTGGAATTCTTTATTAGATTGCAGATTCCTTCCAAATCCAACTTTTCTCCGCATACGCGTTTGTTTGGCATGGCCATTCTTGCCTTGTTTTGAATGACGTCCGTTCTGTAGGCAGTTTAGGTTAGAACCCGATTTAATGGAATCTGGGGGCTGGTGAGGAGAAAGCATGCGAGTGAGCTAATGGCTATAATTTGCTGCTCCTATTTCATTATCATTCTTTTCTTATGAAGCGGGTTGCTCGCTCGGAAAATGAAAGCACCAAATTTTGTTGACTTGCTTTCGTTCCATGCAGGATTAGTTGTATGGCTTTGATACAGAAATTGAGATGTAGTCAAATAGACACACTCATAACATGATTAATTATATTCATTAGTTTAGAGCTAGTTTTGCTTTCCTGCTTCCGTCCGACTATACCATCTAGTGAGGTCAGGTCTTAAGATGAGGTCAATCAATCAGATTAGGTAGCCCAGATATGTGACCAACTCCACTGTCACTTGTTATAGTTTATTTTATTTGACTAAATTGAATTGGATCAACGAATACTTCGTGATATGCAGATCAATTACACTGCATATTGGGTATTATGCATTCAATCGTTCTTTGAATAGAAGTAATGTCGTATGCTGTGCTGGTTTGTGATTTGCTATACAAAATAATAAACAGTTTAACGGACAGTGGCTGTTAAAGAAGGGTTACAAATGGCCAATTTTGGCTCATTCCCTGGGGGTGAACAAATGTCAAAAGTGAATACCGTCAAAAACCGAAGTGACAGACGGACGGACATACCAATCTTATAAAGAGGTTTGACCCTTTAATAAACGCAACGCAATCCCCTAGTCATAATCAAATATGTTTATTTCTGCAAATGAATGTAATGCCATTCAGAAACTCTTAACAAGAGTACAACACAAATTAACTTAAATCGACAGAAATAGTAAAAATTAAGTAAGTTTTTCCTCTAATCCGTGGATCTGTAGTGGTCATCGTCCACCGTGGAATAAATGTGACCTTCCGCGCTTAAGTCTTCCAAGATTTTCCTAAAATCAAGAATTAATTGTACTTTCATTCGATTGAAAATGGACAATGTTGTAAAAATTGAACTTACTCCAGTTCTTTGACAGATGTACTTCCTTTAAGATTTCGCATTATTTCATCCTTGTGAATGCCGGAAGCAGATGCGTTAGCGTTACTCTGAAATACGTAAATAATAAATGCTGTATTTAATAAAATTCACTGCCAAAATAATATTGCCATTATCATACCTTGATAATATTGAGGACGGAGTTTTGTACATTATTAAATGGCGACTTGGTAGCTTGCATTGGTGCACCCCCTCCTCCCGAACCACCCATCCCCATCCCACCAAATTGGCCAGCAACCATTGAATTACCGAGTGTGTTGTTCATTGTTAATCCGGACATGCCAACTCCAGTTTTTAGTCCCTATACATACATTTTTAGATTAAAAACTTGATATACTATTAATTTCCCACAAACATTGTATGTTGACAGGTGGCATACCTCAGTTTCCTTCAACTTCTTGAGTATCATAGGTAATTGAGTAACTTCAAGCATGTGGGCCGTCAACTCATTCATGTCCATCACGGGGAAAAATCTGTAAATGATGAGGTATTTAGCCCCTGTTTTAGAAGACCTCGGTGCTCCCGTAATTCGACCATAAGTTCCTTCCACAGGAACAAATGGGATTACTGATGAGCTAGACTGCAAGAAAACAAGGAAAATTATTATGCTTACTGTTTCTGTCCTTGTTAGTGCATTTGTGGTATATACTAATAGTCAAAGTCAAAGTGAACGAACTCCATTTAAAGAACTTACCCCGTCCGCTCCAACATAGTTGTAGCAGTCGATAACACCTGTCTGATCATCCAGGTGCAACGAGACTTTTGTCGGGGTTTGATCCACTTTGACTACAAGGCCAACAATGGTCACCTATACAAGAACAATAAGTGATTACGATTTAGATTTAAAAACAGTTAAAGAGATTCCAATTACCGTGTTCAATTCAATTTCACCAATGTGAAAATCTTCCGATTCGCAATCTAGGACTTGCTTGATAGTAATAGGAACAATGTTTTTGCTCCTGACATTACGACCCTGGAACAAATAAATTAGTAATAATTGTATTCTAATAAACTGTCTCACAACAACACAACCAATCAACAAGCAATTCAAGTTAAACACACCTTTGCCTTATCTCCAGCTGGGGACTCGAACTGAGTTCCACCCTGAGAACCAACAAATCCTCCTCCGCCTCCACCGTTGTCGCCTAAAATTTACATTAAAAAACTTTCAATGGAGCTTTTGTTGACTACAATTACGACTCAATTGTGCTTGCTAGACTCACAACCAATATTATTATTGTTGATTCAACTCTTACCTTGCCACATCGTTATTGAACACACCAAATAAACACGGATAAGCAATTACAGACTTATCTTAATTCAGGATTGAATTGAACTGCTACGAGTTGAAAATAGTTGAAATTGAACGACTTTTTCGTCCGTCTTTCTTCAGAGTCCGCCCGCCCGCGTTTCTCTCCCTCTCCAAGTTGGGCTGGTTTTCGAATTGAGACTGGGAGGCGCAAATTGAGACATTTTTTAATGCTCTTCAATCAAAATGTATTTGAAACGAATTTCTCCACTATGATTGACAGTTGTGTAATTATGCCTTTATTACCGTCCATTAAGCCTTCCGATGTAATGAGTAATACTCATTGAGTATCATACTATTGACAAATATTAGTATATTAGCAGCACAATAAATACTTTGCAAATACCTGGTATGAGTCAATTACAAAACTTTTTGCACTTTTACATACATTGTTATCGAAGTGTTGTTTTGTTTGTTTTTGAGGATAGTACGTAATTACAGTTAGTTAGCAGTGAGATTAAAGTGAATATTGCAGCGGTAATTAAATTGTTACAGTGTCAATCTAAGACGGAAGTCATACAAGTTTGATTGAACCGAGAGATACATACAAATTGAAATATTCTGCGGAATTAATTGCTGTTCAGTACTTAGATATGGAATGAACATGGTTTTACCTTGGATTTCAAGGCTTGAAAGAAGGGGATTGGAATATTAACATGACTTACTTTTAAAAATTCAATCCCCAAAATGCAATTAAAAGAAAAAGTAAAAATTAACGGAGAGCACTCATCTCTTAACGCGAACAATGGTTAGCACAGACGAAATTGAAATGCAAGAGTAAATAGTATATGTTTTTTGATGATTGACTGATTGAATATTGTTGTCCCGATAATTACTTTTCGGTGATCCGTTTTTGTTTGTACTAGAGTTTAACAGCTCACGTCGCCATAAGACTTATTCCATAATTCCATAGAGGTTAGCAAACTGGGTGACACGCTGGGTCGTACTTTCTTTAATGATGCTTGAAAGTCTCGAATAGAAATTTTTCGGACGTTTTCAACTTCCATGTTTTTGAGTTGCTCAGAAGTTACGCCTGAAATTGATTAATGGAATAGGAACAGGTTATTTCATCAAATCAATGAAATTTGGTTGAGTGTAATGTAATTCATAAAAAAATCACACCTCTGATTGGGCCTAAAGCTGCATCTTTGGCTAATGCAGTTAAGTCACTTCCAGAATAACCGTTTGTCAGCGTGGATAGTTCATTTAATTCTCTTTCCGACAAAGGGTCCCCATGTGCAGATAAAAGACGTTTTAACAATTTTATACGCGTCTTATGATCTGGGAGTGAAACGAAAATCCGCTTGGGAAACCTCCTGCAAAGTTTGATAATTAAATATCACGATGATCATTGCATAGCATAGAAAAAAAAGAACGCTTGCCTAAGAGCAGCATCGTCTAACTCTTGAGGTCTGTTTGTAGCACCCATAACTAAGATTCTTTCATCAGCTTGAGAATGCAGTCCATCAAATTCGACCAGAAATTCCGTTTTTAAACGACGACTAGCTTCATGCTGTGGAACATTGTGACATAATGTATTTAATACAGAATGGAATATTTCAAGTATTGGATTCAAATGTATCATATGAATTAATTATATGAAATACATATAAGTTACCTCTGACTCTTTACGCTCACATAGCAAAGAATCTACTTCGTCTACAAATATTATTGATGGCTACAAAAAAATTAAGTATTAAGTTAAAAAAACGCTAGTATGAGTCTGATTAATAAACCAAAAATTAATACCTGTAGCTCTCTTGCTACGCTAAACAAGGCTCTAAAATTTGTAAAAATTAAAATATTGAATTAAATTTTAGTAAATCTGCTAACCAAATTCATAAAATTAGATTACCAACCGAACTAGTTTTTCGCCTTCCCCAACATATTTGCTTGTAAGACTAGAGGCACTAATATTAAAGAATGTGGCATTTGATTCATGTGCAACTGCTTTTGCAAGCATAGTTTTTCCTGTAATAAAAAAAACATTGATGTAAACTGCTGAGTCCGTCATCTGCTCCTACACAGATAAATTAATGTCATTTTGCAAAATTAATACCATTTCCTGGAGGCCCAAAAAGTAACAGTCCCCTAGCAGGTGCCCTTAAACCCGTGAAAAGTTCTGGTCTTAGAGATGGAAGTATCACAATTTCTTCTAGGGCTTGTTTAGCTCCCTATAGTCAGTTAAAATTTTGGTACAACACTAACTAACAATTTCTATTAATGGTTTACCTCTTGTCCTGAAATATCGTCCCAAGTGACAGCAGATCCACCCTCAATTACTTCATCTAAAATCAGTTGGGCAAGTTTTGTGTCACAAGACCGAATAGAGTGAGGCTTCGCAGGTTTTGCTTGGGGAGCAGTCCCAGTAACTCCTGGTGGCCGTCGGATGCCAGCCGTTGCGCCGCTCACCCCCATGCCGCCTGCTTTTTTCTGAGCAGTCACAGGAGGCATCGGAGCCTTGCCTCGGTTTGCAAGTGGGCCAGATTTGGATCCCATATTTCTTGGAAGAGTGCTGCTTTTCCCAAGTACATTGCCACTCCCACTCATCCAAGCTTGTTTTGCTGTCATTTCGCCTTTACGATTTGCAACTAAAATGCAACGCAAACCACAAATTATTTCAAAATAAGAATTGGGCGATATAATTGCGGATGACAAAAAAAAATCGAAACAAATAATAAATTATTACCACTTGAACTCATTTGGGAACTTCCAGTGGAGGGTACTTTACCCGTAACAATAGAATTATACGACGCAGAAGCGGTACCAGGAGGATTAGAGTTATTTCTAATTGGATTAGAAGCCGCAGAGCTACTAATTCCCATCAAACTTTTTAATCTGTTCGAGGTGTTATTTAAAAGCCTACTACCCGACGAATCTGACTCTACTGATTTCCTAAACGAAATGGGTTCTCGATTGCGAACTCCTTCTTGTGGACTTGTAAAATTTAGTGGTCTGGAAGATTCTCCCGGTGTGAGGTTTGTGAAAGCAGAGCCGAAATTAAAGTTAAGTAAAGGCATTTCACGTGTCGTTTCAGTTTCAGGGGCTATAAAAAATATTGTGCAAAAAATAAAATGAGAATGAATGGCAATACGAAAAAATCAAGACAAAAATACATAAAGCATTGGTGGATTACTGAGAAAACCGGTATACATACTTAAATAATCTAGCCGTTCCTTGGCCATTGCAAGGTTTACAATCATTTTTTCTTGAATTCTCTGTGCTTTTGTCCAGTGCTCCCCACTTCCATGCACTTGAATTTCGATTCCTTTTTCCAACTCGGTAATGCCCTTTCGGTAAAGGTCGATTACAGTATCTTTGATAATGCCTAAATCGATCAGCAAAAAAATCATTTTATTATTTACACCAACAGTAAACTTAC
>JAAXNX010001881.1:0-15642 GCA_036491905.1 Folsomia manolachei | reverse complement strand
GCCTTCCCTCAGCAGAGTGTCTTACCGACCAGGTCAATATCGATATGTTCCCGAAAATCCAATCGAGGAATATTTCTTTCTTTGATTCTATATTACACTTGTACCTTGATTATTTCGGTTTGAAAAAATGCAGAATATAAATCCATTTGTTAATTGGTTCCGGCTGTCATAAATATTGAAAGATGTCAATATCTTTTGATTGAGAATCATTTCATTAGTTAATCATTTTGCTGTGGTTGCGGTTGAATAATGGAGTAACATAATTATTACATTTTAGAATGCTCCTAAACATTATGTAGTGAAGTATGCCCAAATTATATTTAATTGGTAGTGTCATGAATTTATACGTACATAGTTAAATAACCTCATACCTACATGTGAACCTAAAAATGAGGATACCAAATATCGGGTTTATGTATGCAAATAAAACTCTGCAAATAAAAAAACTCTGCAAATGAAACTGTATACATCCTTTCTGCCTATATGCAGATTACACAAAACAAGTTGTAGTGATGCAAACTATATTTAAGATTATCAGCAGATGACATGATCTGCTTAGTGTAGTGTAGTATTTTACAACCTACTTCTCGGTTCCGACTTTATTTTAACATTGCTCTAAAATAATTAAACAAATTAATTAAATTGTAATAGATTAAGTACTCAATTTTTAATCCCACATTTTAATTGATTGACACATTGAACGAAGCACGTAACCTCAACATGAACCAAACGGATAATCCACAACCTTCCACCAGTTCTGCAGTATTGTCTCCTTCCATGGAACAAGAATCGTCAGAGTCTCTCCTGTTTACCCATTTCCACCTCGTCGATCCACCCTTGGGCACTGGCTCATTTGGCTGTGTTTATAAAGCGGAACAAATGCATTTCGAAGACAACAAACTCAACATTTACAATCTGCAAGGAAACGAAGAGAATCAAGTCACTTTATCCGTGGAGGGCACTTTTGCCCTTAAACTAATCCCGGAAGGAAGTCTCTCAGAAGTTGCAGCCATGTCGAAAGTATGTCACNTCCGTGGAGGGCACTTTTGCCCTTAAACTAATCCCGGAAGGAAGTCTCTCAGAAGTTGCAGCCATGTCGAAAGTATGTCACTCTAACATCGTTGCTTGTTATAATGTTTGGACAGAAAATGATGACGATGAGCAAATTCAAAATTTACTTCAAGAAATTGATCTTCAAATGAACCCAGAACAAGACAGTTCTGACACTGGTGGTAGATCCACAAACTTTAAACAAATCCGTGAGAGAACCACAATGTACAAAATTCCTACTTTGCTCGTCTGTCAATTGGAATACTGCGACGAGGGCACTCTCGGTAATTGGATCGTTTCCAGACAAGAGTCTCCCTCACAAAGACAGGAAAGTTGTCAAATATTCTCACAGCTTGTACAAGCATTTGTCTACCTCCAATACAAAGGCTTGGTTCACGGGGACCTCAAGATGAACAATGTTCTCCTTAAACGGTGCCCACAAACTTGTGTCCTCCTCGCAAAACTGGGAGACTTTGGTCTTTCATTGAACACCACCTTTAAAATTGTGGTCACAAAAGATAATACATCGAAAGAAGGAGCATTAGAACTCGGGATCGACCCACAGATTGACCGTCGGCTTTTCCTTCCTCCAGAAACAGCACAAATGGAGCTGATCCGGAAATCTGGAGAAATTGTAACAGGTGCTACTCACAAAAACGACATTTACTCCCTCGGACTCCTTTGGCTCTGTTTGCTGTCATCCTTCAAAAATATTGAAGATTACCGAGGTGCTGTATTTGATGCAATGCAACCAAGTGCAAAACGGAAACTACCACAATCCTTGACCGAAGAGCTGGAATGGATTCAGAAAATGATAGATTGGGATGTGACACTGAGACCTTGTGCTAGTGACGTTGAACAATTTATAAGCACACTGCCTGACTACAAGGAAATCCCACAAGATGTTGATCTGTCACTGAAAAGGGAAGAAATAGAGCAAAGCTTAGATTTGTATGAAAGACTTTCCGGCTGCGAGGTCGAAGATCGTCCAGCTGTCCTCACTCCAGTATTCAGAAAAAAGTACAAAATCCTTGTAGAAATAATTTCCAGCGTCCTCAACCACATACATCCTCAAGACGAATTGTTTATTCAAACGGTAGAATTTCTGAACAAATTTGATAACGAAGGCTTCCAACTTGAGGATGGAGATGCATTTTACTGGTTTGAGAAGCTGCATAAGAAGTATTCCATCTTGTGTCCGGATTTTGAGAGTATTCACACGCTCAAGGTAAATGTCCATTGTAGTTTTTAAATAATTGAGGAAATATTTTGTTATAAAAACGGATCTATATTCATGTTATAGCTCAAGTTAAACATTGCATCAATAAAAGCCATGAATAAGAGCCAGACACAATGGGAGGAAGAGGGGATGAAAGAATTAGAGGATATTTTGGAATCTGCCACATTTAAAGAACTCGAAGTCCTTCATCCTCTTCGACTCCTAACTCAACAAATCGTATGGAATGTGAAATATTGCTCTGAATTTGACGCCAGTGCGGAAGTAACAGAGTTGGAATCCACACTCGAGAAGGCGGACGAGCTTTATCAAGCACTAACTATCAACACGACCAGCCCCCTGGACAATAAAGAAACCAAAGGAGTTTTAAATGTTATCGTTCATATTCTAACCAAATTAGGTAAACAACCGGACTAATTTCTTACCTGAACAGTGCAAATAAATAATGATTACTTAATATGATCACTTTTACAATTACAGGCAGAGAAAAAGAAGCCGAGTCGAAATTGCTGGAAATCATATCAAGCGTTGATAAAGAACAAGAGAAAGATGTGTATGACAGCATTATTTGCATTTATTGTAAATTCTTGGCACATTTAAAGAGATACAAGGAAGCAATTAACTTGATGGAAGGAGTGTACCAGACACACCTCGTCAATGGTAATAAGGTTGATGCCATGGACGCATTGGAACATCTTATCGGCTTGTCCTATGAAATGGAAAGTGAACAAAGAAATACTGTCCCAGAAGAACATTCCGAATGGATTGAAGAAGGGTCGGAAATGTCTAAACTTAATCATTATATGCAAGTTATGCGGTTGAAGAATGATGCTACAAACTCTGAACACTTATTGCTGGATGGAGATCAGTTAGAACTTGATGATTCAGTCAGATTAAGATCTAGATCGGTCAATTTTATGGTACTGGACAATTTCGAGTCCAGAAACTAGTTCTGCAATATAAATACGTCATCAAGTAAACACAAAATGCAAAACCTAATTTATGAGCTGACAAAAATTACAAAAAATATGCCAGGTTTAAGAATATTGTTATTAAGGTTTTTTCATATACAGATAGATATGGACCGAAAAGAATAAGAACAAAAACAATCCAAATTTGTGCACGTACGCAGATTGAAAACCGTTTACAAATTATTTTTATCACCTCTTCCTTTACCAAATAGTTATATGGCAGAGTATCCATTATCAACAAAGAAAAGTTGACCTGTGGTGGCTCCAGACGTTCTTGGAGAAAGAAGGAAAAGAACAACTTCAACCACTGGTTCCATGCCCACCATTCCACCGTCCCCTCCATCCGGCCCGGTCAATGGCGTTGGTTTAATTCCTGCAGCAAAATCCGCCCCAAACTCTTCCATCGCCTTTCCGTACGCCTTACCAACTTCCCTCGCCAAGTCCGTATCCACTCCTGAGCAATTTACAGAGTTAACCCGAATCCCATGTGGACCTAACTCCACCGCCATGCATTTTGTGAGCATATCCAACGCCGCCTTCGAGCAGGAATACATCGCCAATAAAGGAAACGCTATCTTCGAGGCTAAACTAGATATATTTACAATTGCACCAATCCTGTTCTTGTCGCCTTCTTGTTTTGTAGAAATCATGCCCTTTGCAACAAATTGGGACACGGAAAATACGGAGCCCATATTGAGATCAAATGTGGTCCTGTAATTAGTTGGAGTGGAATTCAAGAAGGTTTCAGCAGCACAGGTTCCGGCACAGTTGACAAGAAATTCGAAAGTTTGTTGGGATGCTGATAAAACTTCCGACGTTTTGCTCCAGTCTCCCAAATCAACGCACATGGTTTTAATGGAGGGATGAGATTTTTGTAGGTCGGTAAGGTTTTGAGGATTTCTGGCAAGCACGGTAACATCAGCTCCGTAACTTAGGAGAGATTCCACAATTGCTCGCCCAATTCCTGGACAAGAATAGCACGATTGTAATGCAAATCATTAATATGCATAATTGAACATTAAAGTTCTGTACTGAAGAATTAAACAAATTTTGTCTTAAGTTGAACTACCTCTAGATCCTCCAGTAACCAGGACCGTCTTGTTTTTAAAATCTTCATGATAACTCATGATTGCTTGCTTATTCCAGTGTTAGAGCAAATTGTCAAATAATACTTCTCCAACCACAAGAAACTGTGTGAATGAGCGTGAAAGGTGTGCTTTAAAAAGTGGCATTGAATTGGAAAGTTTTTTTTGCCAGCATGTCCTTGGCACTTAATAATTAACGCATACTTGAAATTGAAGCGACATTAATCAATTGAAAGTTAATGTGTTAGTCAATCAGATTCATTCGTTTGTCTCGTCTGTGTAGTGCTTTGTCATAATAAATTTAGCAACGTAATGCACAAAAAGTTTAGCTCGTGCATATCCAGAGACAGTTTGTATGACTTTTGAATGGTACAAAGTTTGCAGTGGATCGCACTCCAGAGTTATTATGTATCTGTGAAACTAAGCCCACCGATATGATACTCGCACGCTCTCATCAAACCTATCCATCGATTTCTTTAAAACTTGGAATTTAGAAATAATTTGTTATTTATGTATTCGGAGAGTAAATAAAATTTGAACTCGATTATACAAGTTTGAAAAATATTAAGAACCGTTGGAGTGGAGCATGATGAACAAAATCTGCAGACCTCCTTGGATCCTATGCTATGAGTAAATATTGTGGATAAACGCCATTCCTATACGATACGAAGGAATACACGTAATCCAAATCTATGGTTCTGCAAGCTATGGTTATCGGAATAAAAAGTAAAATTCCTTTCATTATGAAGGAGGGATAATCAGTGCCGAATTTTTAGTAAATGACTATGTCTGCAAGTCAAAGCCTATGCAGTGCAAAGTTTGCGCAACACTAAATGGTTGTTTAATTTTGAAAATTGATTATGACTTGAGGTGGAAAACCTAAGATATGAAATTTTTTAGCATTTAATTTAGCTTCAAAACCTGAGTATCAAAATCCAAGGTGGAATTAAAAATAGTTAAGAAAATCCTCCTGCAAACCACAGTCACGGGAAAGTGTTAATTTTAGCATTGTTATGAAAATGGGACTTTGCATAACATTTAAAATCTTTTTCTTCCAACTTTATAGTTTATGGTCAAACCGCATAACATTCAATAATTGCGCAAGACTCGTGCCATCTGCCCTATTATTTGTATTCACCGATCCAACTGTGCTATCTGCAAGCTTTTATAATCAATGTCAAATAAAAATCATTGCCGACATTTTGAAAATTTTGGGTATATAAAAAGATAACTCGGATCTCTTGTCACATTCAATCAAATATAATTCTTGTTCCAAAATTGATCTGCCTTCCGTATATCCACGATGAAAGGTGTTATTCTCACCGTTACAATTTTCTTGGCGTGGCTCTCTATCGCCGCAGCTCTGCTTCTTCCAACGGGAAAAGTAAGTTTAAAAAAATGAAGGATACTTTAATGGGGTTTTTTATAATAATTCCTATGATTTTTGCAGTGTGGGGGAGTCAACTCCGTATGCACCAATATTGTCGGAGGCGTTGGTGGAGATAGTACAATTCTTCCATGCTGCGAGGGATTAGAATGCGTTTCAGCTGTAATCAGCACCGTTGGCGTCTGTGGACTGAAAATATAAGTTTCTGGGATTAATGGATAATTTCTGGCATTCCAATAAAATTGAAACATTGACCATAGCTGTATCAAAATTGACAAAAAATGCCATTTGAATCTAAAAATATGAATCAATAATAAATTAAATCGTTTGCAATATTTATGGAAAAGTTGAGCACAAAATCGACTGTAACTTTCATAGAAATTTTGCCCTTGCTAGCACACAAAAATCCATAATAACGTTGGAGGTGACAAATATTTCCTTGTTTTATCCTAGGCCCCACAGGGTACTAAACTAAAGATGAGCACACACCAAGTATCGAGTACTTTATAAGCAATTTTCATAATAAAATAATCAAGATAATCAATTAATTTTATTCCATAGTTGATTTTGGCGTACAAAGTTTACTGCTTTAGACATATCCAGTTTAATAATCTGCGCACTACCGAATTTTGCAAGTTTATGCATAACAATTTATTTTGAACACATAAATAAATACTATTTCCTATTAAACATTTAGAAATCTGTAGATTCATATAATTAAACAAAAAAAAAGACAACATATTATATGTATAGTGAAATGTAAAATCTACCACAGTAACTTTAATTTTCTACATCGCTTCGTCATCGTCAGTCAAGGACGGCTCAATTCCACCATCACATCTCTCCAGGAAGACGCTAGCATCCGTTGTCTCATCCTCATACAAATCTGGATCGTCTTCTGTTATCTCCATCATATCATCATCAACCTCGCTTTCATCATCGTCAGAAGAATTCTCGTCTCCTTGTTTGGTCGGCCTTGGCGTACTGGATCTTGTTTGTCGATTTTTATTGGTAACTTTAGCGAAAAAATTGCTTCCATCATCACTATCGTCCAGTGGATCATGTCCATTGCTTCCATTTTCATCACTGGAATCAGCTTTCTGACTGCGCTCCGGAACCATGTCGTTGGTGGCATTTGAATTACGTGTCTTTGAAGCTGGTCCAGGTCTCCGTTTAACAGGGGTTTTGACTTCTGGCTCGATTACTGGAATTTCAAACTCTTGCTCCTGTTCTTCTAGAAGACTGTCAGGGAAAATACAGTCACCAGGATACTCATCAAACTCATCGGAAGCATCTACAGGCTCCGGTTTGATGTAGAAATTCTCCCAATAGCCCCCGTCGTCACCGTCAAAATCTTCACCATTATCGTAGTCGTCTTCGTTCTGATCTACTTCCCCGGTTGAACTATTTTCATCTTCTTCACTATCATCGCTGCTGCTCGTCCAATCTCTCTTTGTGGAGACCTTTCTCCTTCTTTGAGATTTTGTGGTTTTAACAGATTCCTTCTGTGGTTGTTTACCGCTGCGGGTGCGAGTTCCAGAGCTCTGAATCTTGGTTGCAAACGACGTTTTCGCCATCTTTTCATCAGTAGAGTCAGAAGCTTCATCTTCTTCCGGCGAAGAGGGATCATCCTCATTATCTGATCCCAGTTCCATTTCCTCCTCAGATGTCTCATCCTCATCGCTATCGTCTTCAGAATATTGAACTCTTTTTCTCCCTCTCACGGTTGTTCTACGGCTGCGTCTTATCCGATCATCCACTTTCTTTGCTTTTGGTTTATAAGAAGATGAATTCCTCCTCTCTTTTCTTCCCCTATCTCGCAGAAGCCTCCGCCCTGTCCCTCCTGACTTTAAGGGTTTTACACTAATTGCATCTCTCTTTCGAAATAGCTGCCCTGGACGAAATTCTCCTAATCCCAGATCATCCATGCGGTCATAAACTTCCTTCACACGGGCCAACACTTGATGAATGGAGAGCCGGACTTGTTCTTTCATAACTGCTGCAGGACCTGATCTCCTGGTAGAGACGAAATCTTGTACATATTCTGGATGAATATTTTGCATATGACGTTTTATAAGACTTCCATGAAGTTGGAGGCCGCAGTGTTCACAGAAATGTTTGAAATGAACAGAAAAATGCTTATTGGTCACGTGAATCTTCATTGAATCCTTGGTCTTGAATGTTACAGCACAAAAGTTACATTGATACACGGGGCGTCCCGACGTGTCTTCTTCTTCTTGGACGTGGATTTTTTCCGCATCCTTCCAAATAAACATCCGTCCTGGATGCGCTGCTTTGGAATGTTGCATCAATTTGTGGAGACGGACAAAAATTTCGGGACAAGCAAAACACTTGAACCTCAAAGTTTTATCGACATGCACGACTTTATCATGTTTCACTAGATTGTCCCGACAAGCAAAGGTTGAGTTGCATTTCGTACAGAAAACTCGAGTAAAGGCATCCTCTTTGTGAGCTGCGGCGATATGGGCTCGAATAAAGGCTTCAGTCTTATATCCCGCAAGACAAACTTTGCATGTGTACACGGTCATGGAACCCTCTGCCTTTTTTACCTCTGTAGCTACAATTAGTTTGGCATAATCCTCTTCCTTCAGTTGTCTTATACCTCCAACCCCAGGCCCACCAGCACTAGGGCCACGAACTTTCCCACGGCTGTTGGTCTGATTATTGAGTTCGGTTTTCTTTGAACCCTTGCCAATTGGAGCGCCATGTTCTTCTACCATATGTTTACGGAGGGTGTAGTAACTCAGGTAGATTTTGTCGCACGCCGTACACCGTCTTGCGCCCAATCCTTGTTCAAAAAGTTTGTGGTATGTGTGGAACTCTTGTTGGGTAAAACCGCGATTACATATTTGACAAGAATGCCACTGACTGGGATGAACACCTTCAGGAACAGCAGTCCCTCCTTCCACACCAACGGGCGGACGAGCTTTTCGTGTTGCTTCTGCATCCATCCCATGCACATGCTCGTTGTGACTGACGAGGAGGCTTGGCATGGAGTAAACCTTTTGGCAGTAGGTACAGTATCTCTTCAGATAAGCGTCATAACCCAGATGGATGGCATGGAAAACGTTGGCTGGGGACGTGTAGGGACAAAGGCTACAGGTATAAATCCGATCAAACAAGGCGGGGTCGCATTTGTTTAGGATGTCGTCCTGAAGCATTCTAGGTTTTCGATGTTTACCAGCAGCAGACAAAGTGACTGTATTATTCGAAGCAGGTGTCTCATTAGTGCCTGCATCTTCTGGAACTTCTGAGATCGTGATGCCCTAATAATAAATCATTAATACTTTGTTTAATTGAAAGTCGTTAAATAAGTAGAACGTGAATTATTATTATGCCTAACTAACCTTTTCCAAAACAACTTGATGAAAAAAATTGTGTAGTCTATGGATATGGATGGAATGTAAACGAAGAGTATTCAGGCTTAGGTATGACATACGGCAGATTTCACCTGAATAATTATGAATTATAACATTTTCAATAATAATATAAAGTATAATTACTAAGATTGCAGTGAAACGCTCACATTTGTATGGCGTAGCCATATACGCTTGGATGGACTCTTGATTAAGTGCTTCAGGCGTGGGTTCTTCACCCAATTTGCCAGTCGTTTTCTTGAGAGACTTAACTGCGGAACATTCCCGTTCATGTTTTTCCATCCGTTTCTCCGAAACAAACTGTCTCGTACATCCTTTCGCCCGGCCTCGGCAAGTTAGTCGACGCCGAGATTTATCTTCTTCCACAAAAGAGTGACCTTCATCGCTATGCGCATCTAGAAATGATTCCGTAGAAAATTCCGAAAGGCAGATTTTGCACAAGGATACTTCTGCTTGGTTAATCTCAATGGGAGTTGGTGAATCAGTCATATTTTCCTGAGATTGTAAAAAAAACAGATTTAAATTATTATCTTTTAATTGTCTAAAAAATCAATTAAATTTTTTGGAGTCACCTCGGGATGAAATATTCTAACGTGATCTCTCAAATGATCGTCTTCTCTTAAATAAATGCCACAGAATTTGCATAAATATCGTCTTTTTCCATGAGTTGCCTCAAAATGCGCGAGAAGTTCCTTGTAGCTGGCACACGTTTTATCACAGTGAAGACAAAAAAATTTCGACGCCTTTTCTACATTCCTTATGGTATTAATTCCCATCGTCCACTAAACATAATGTCCAAAATGAATTAGTTCATACTTACTTTAAAGAAAGTCAATAAGTCAAATAAAAACCGTAACATACCGTTCCTGATGTTTCTTTGGGATGTATCCTTTGTCTGAAAACAACAACAATTTGTTAATTACCAGACACAAGTTCAGTCAATAAAACAAAAGTTAAAAAGCTAGAAATTAAGAAATTTACAGATGTAGCCTCAGACTCATCCTCTCGTATCTCATGTCATTGTAAGCACACGCGGTCGACTTTTCTTTAGTTTTGTGTTTCTCCTCCATTCTTCGGGCGATGGGACACTGGTACAATTTCCCTCTGCCACAATACAACAATTTTAATACAACGTCAATAATGTTTAAATTTAAAAAAAAACTTACGGATGATGCACAGACAAGTANTCCATTCTTCGGGCGATGGGACACTGGTACAATTTCCCTCTGCCACAATACAACAATTTTAATACAACGTCAATAATGTTTAAATTTAAAAAAAAACTTACGGATGATGCACAGACAAGTAATGTTCTGCGGTATAAGTAATAATTTATTAATATTATTATACGTAATAAAAATAATTTATATGATGAAGGTATAATTTTATACCTATAAGTGCGAATGGATTTTTATACTGGGTGGGGCAGGAGTTGCAGCTAAATTTCAGTTCCGTCTGACTGTTAATACTGAGAACGGCACTGACTGTTTCGGGAGGAAGTGCGATTTCCTTAGGATTTGGATCCCGTTGTTGGACTTTTTCCCCTTCTTTTTCTATCGATGCCACGGCTACGGTCGCCGTGGTTGGTTTTGCTGTAGTTTTTGACGGCAACGGCTTTCCGGGATGCAACGTCTTGACGTGTCTGTCCATTTCAAATGGTCCCACGATAACTTCTTCACAATAAAGACAGGACGCCACAATTTCACGCATGATTAGATCCGCATTGTCCATCAACAGTGGGAGGACTTCGGCTGGATTTTGATTTAGTGGAAGTTCCACCTCTGCTGCGAGAAGGGCAGGACCGAGGTTTGATCGGGGATGTCCACCACGACGCCGCTGTCCATCTGCGCCAGTTTTCTTTGGTCTAACAGATTTAATTACCTCTTCTCCTTTTCTTGGTCTACCTGGTCGACGACCCCTGTTTGATGGGGTGGGTGGGTGTTCACGCTGATAACTGGGAGCTGCACCAACTCCATCATCAGAGTCGGAAGATGCATGTAGAGACGGAGCATAGTCACTTTCGTTCGGAGAGGGTGGTCGTCGTCGAGAATGACTTTGGCTATGATGATACATGGGATGTCCTTGAGTTTGACTCCCGGTAGAGTTCCATCCACCAAGATTTGAAATCGGATTTGGAAATGCGATCGTGTTCCATTGGGATGAAGAATGAGGTTGGTTCTGATGGGATAAGTTCCATCCTGACTGTTGACCCTGGAGTTCAGTATAAAATTGTTGCTGATGCCGGTTGGAATGGGGATGGTGTTGTTGCGAATAGTTGGTACTAGCCGTTGGATCTCCGACTAGGCGTAAGCTGTACTGGTTGGGGTTAGATGAATGAGCCTGTTGCTGCTGCTGCTGCTGATGTTGAGAAGCAAGGATACTGTTTAGTTGCATCTAAGTGTAAAACAATATTTATAAAATACTTTATTGTATTTGACTATGCATTTGTAAAGAACATGACACTTACACCCGAGCCCATAGGAAGCCAACCATAATCATCATCGTCAACATCAAGATTCTGGTTTTGAATGGTGTGACCTTGCCCGGAATAATCACAAGATGACCCACCACCCACGGAAACAGGACCTGAACGCTCTCCTGATCCAACAGAGTATGGTGCTTGATACTGCCCTTGTTGGAGTTGGTATTGTGAATAAGATTGGTACTCAAAATCTGGGTCGTCCGTCTTTTTCTGTAATTTAAGTAAACAACATTTTACTGCAAACTATTCACACACGAATTTGCAAGAAAATTATATCACCAACCTTCCTAGGCCTCCTCATTTGACCAGTTACATTCTTTGGCTTGACAGTATTTTCAATTTCATTCCCAACGTCATCATATTTCCTATTATTACGCGGAGCACGAGGCGCCCCTTTCTTCCTCAGATAAGATCCCAATTCGATATCGATTCCCAATTTTTTCTTGGCCCGTGCTTTCCTTCTTAATGCGAGAAGACGTTCATGCCTTTCCTTATCGGATTTTACCATGTCGTAATTTCCCCTCGCCCTGCTTCCACGACGCTGATTGACCTTAAAAATTTTGTCCAGAACCCCTCCATTTTTTTCTACATATGCTCTAAGCTCCTGGAAATCTCGAATAGATTGCTGTGCATTGACGGGAGTGAATTGCTGCGGGGGTATAGGAGGTGGTAGGGTCAGGCGCAGATCTACTTGGGGGTCATCCAGTAGAACCTTTTCTGGAAATAGTCTTTGGTAGAGTGGGACTTTGGCAAAAGTTCCAGATCTGTCGTAACGGCTCTCAGCTCTGGATAAAAGTGGTCCAATTCGGAGTCCCAGGTAATTATAAAGCATCTTTCGATAAGTTAAAACTTCTTCAGCCTGTTTCCCTCTTCTGTATCGAACCAAATAATTAAATTGAATAATTCGCGGATTTTCACCGGAAGTTAAAATATTTTCAAATCTCTCTAGAGCAGTAGCCCCGCTACTACTGTTTAAAGCTTCTAGCAACGTGTTGTGTAAGCTGTATTCTGCTTTTCCCATCCGGTTGCGAACTCTACATTTTGCCAATATGAAGGCTTTTTCTGCCACTGGGTCCAGTGGCTCAGCAGGAGGTTTTTTGATAATTTTTTCTCGTGGAGGAAATGTGGAACTCCTTCGTTTTCTGCCAGGTGTGTTTGAGGGATTTGCAAGAAGTTCAGCTTCAACGGTAGAATAAGATAAGGCAATCCGAGCATTTCTCTCTTCTTCCGACTCTTGGCTGAAAGTTTTCCTTTTTAGGGCGAGGTCAGCTTTGACTGCTTCGATTAAACTACGTTTCTCCGCATAAATCCTTTCTATCATTGATTCTCGATCGGAGTCAACTATGGCTCGTCGTTCATCATCTTCGGGTAGGTTGGACTCTGCTACCCAACGGGATCTTGCAGCCTCAACGGCTTCTTGAAGAGTTTGCAACTTTCTAAATCGGGCTCGTTTGATGCATTCCATTTTGAGTTGGAAAATTTTTTCTTTTTGCTCCCGCAACTGTTCGGGTGTTGGGCGAGGACCGAAATTCTCTTCGTTTTCATTTTCACCTGCACTTCGATGCCCTACACCTGGATATTCAAATTGAAATTCGTCACCGTCCTCGTCGGAATCTTCGTCCACATGGCGAGACTGGCGTCGATTTTGACGCAGTGATCGACGGCCTCTGTGTCGTGGAGTGTCGTAACTATCGCCACCTTCTCCAGTCTCATTTTCGTCATCACCCTCAGTGGTGTAGAGTCGGGCTAACCAGTCTTGAACTGTTTCTTCACCTTCATCTCCGCCACGGATCTCATCAAAATTAGGCATTTCTCCGTCGGATTCTTCTTCAATTTTCACTACTACACCAATCTCGCCATGCTGCTCGTCGTGGGTGCCGGTGGTTGGATCTGCCTCCCCTCCGTTTCCGCCTGTTAATAGTTGATGTTAATAGTATAATGTTTAGATTTAGAAATGAAATTAATTCCGATTTATATTGTCATGAATTAAACAGAAATGTTGTAATTTGCAGTATTCTATTTAAATTGAAGTAGGAAATGGTGCTAAGATTATTTCAACATTAACTAACCTTCACTCCCACCTCCTCCAGCAACAGATTCGGTCCGTGCTCCTCCACGCATTTGTGGGACACCCAATTCTAGTTCCAAAGCGGCGCTGACAAGGCTCCGTTTTTCAGCCATGAAATCAGATTCAAGTTGTGCGACAAAGAATCGTTTAAAATGAAGTTCTTCTTCCTGACTAGCATCCAGATTGGCAGTTACAACTTTCTTTCCTCTGGCGTCAAACATCAGTTGTCGTTCGTCGCGTGTCTCGATGGACCTATCATATTTATTTATCTTGAAGTATGAAAATGGCATCCGATCACTTCAAAGCAATTATAATTTAACAAACCTGTAAATTGTCTTTACAATTCGTCGATGGAGAATGGATTTGATCTTTTCCTGCACGGGTTTATCCGGTGGAGTGATTTGAGCAGGTGTAGTATATGTTTGACCTTGGGACTGGTTCGGTGCCCCAGTGTCTTGAGTCGGTACTTGTGCCTGAATTTGAGCTTGCTTCAACAATTTTAGCTTTTCACGTCTTTCCCGAACCCTTTGAGCTTCTAGCCGTCGTCTCCGGTCACCAACAGTCTCGCCCGGGATCCCATCCGGTCCATTGTACGGTTTATTGTCATTCTATTAAATAAAATGAAGAAAACGTTACAATTTCACAACTGCACAAAATAATTAAAGCACAATTCATGCCTGATATCGTTTCTTTAATGTAGACTCATAAGCCTTAGCCCTGTGGTGTTGGAGAGCATCCGGAGGTAAGACTTCCTTCAGTAGGGCACGCCGGGCTCGTTTCTGTTCCCTATCCTTTTCTCGGCGACGTTCTACTTCCTCCGGAGTTTCTTGTTGGCGTTTCAATCGCCTCCTTTCAGCTTCCTCCTCTTTCCGCTGAGATGGGTGCTTCTTTACAGGACTGGAGCGATCTGTTATTAGGATAAATTTGTTTAAAATTAAATTATCTTTCCGCTGAGATGGGTGCTTCTTTACAGGACTGGAGCGATCTGTTATTAGGATAAATTCGTTTAAAATTAAATTATTTAAATTTGTCTGCATATTCACACATTACTCTCTTAATATAAACATCGCAAATTTTACCTTGAAATTTCTCCGGTTTGGATCGAGGTGGGTGGATGTCGGATCTGACATTAAAACCGTAATAATTTATTGGTTAGCATATCCTCACTGTTGTTTTGTTTTACAAATGACGAACTTTGTCTTACTTAATTGACTTCAGCTTTCGTTTCTGTTTGGACTCGTATTCCTGAGCATCCGGATTCAGACCTTCCTTGAGAAGGGCACGCCGCGCTCGTTTATGTTCCCGATCCTTTTCTCGGCGTCGTTCTGCCTCCTCCGGCGTCTCCTGTTGTCGTTTTAATCGTCTTTTTTCTTCTTCATCCGAAGTTTCGTCACGGCGTTCCAACCGGCTTCGACGTTTCGGTTTTTCAATCTTCCGGTGGGACGGGCTCTTGCTTTTGGGAGAGTATTCCGAGTCTGATGACTCATCTAGAATCGCAATTAATTAAAGTCAAATTAAAATTAATATAACAATTTAAATCCTGCAAATAACTTGGTTGTGTGACACAACTTGTGTCACTATTTCCAGGCCAACCGGCAACTTGTTGCAGCTTTTTTATAATTTAATTGGACAGTGTTTACCTTCAATTTTGATTTTGAGTCGAGGCATCGCATCCAGCAGCTGTGTTCCAGCTGGAAGATAAAGACCCTGCGCCCACAAGGTTAAAAGGAAATCATTAGGATAGACTTTTAACGAATATTTGTTGTGTCCTAATTATATACAGCGTTTTAAAATAGTTGTGATGTTGTGATATTGTGAAATTTAGGAATCAAAACAAATCCATCCCAAAAGGAAGAAAAAAAATAGATTTTTTGTTTTGAGTTTCACGTTTGTAGAGGGCGTCTTCTGTACTTTATGCTAACGCGTTGTTCGTCTGTCTGTCCGTGTGAGATGATTAATTCTGA